>JANTPZ010091740.1:0-22806 GCA_025593235.1 Vachellia pachyceras
ATTATAATTAATAAAATGAAGTACAGATCAGTAATTAGCCATAACCTCACAAAAAGCTAGGTAGCAATAGGTTAAATTACAGCTACTATTATATGAAAGTTCTCAATTAAATTATTTAGATTAAATTATATATCAATTTATAAATAAAATAAATTAATTTAAACAAATGATAAATTGTCAATTAGTTAACTTTTTCTTTATCATTAAATAATGTTTTTCAAAAGTTATTTTTTTATTTTTTATAATTTATTCTCAAAATGCATTATTTAAAATAATTGTTCAAATCCTGCGGACAAATATGGTGCCAATGTAATGACCTTTTGGTAAACGACATGTTTGTACCTTTGTAACTGTCGTTTGAGCTTTGAGACATGCATTCATCCGGGTGAACCTCCGAGATTCAACTAATTTAAATTTTTTTTATAAAAGAAGGAATAGAGCAAGAAAATAATTTTTTTCTCCTTATCATTAAGGGATTAGACTTAGTAGAAGTGATTAATTTTTTACAATATAATAAATTAAAGTTTGAATTTTTATTACCTAAATTTACTACGTTGAGCACAATTACTGAAAACATCCGTTTTTAGAAAAAAAAAAAGTAAACAAAGTGTCTTTAGCCAATTAATATAGGTTGTCAAGCAAGTGCAACTCTTTCTTAAAAGTATGTAACGCATTCACTCAAAAAAAAAAAAAAGTATGTAAAGCATTTTTTATAGCCTATTTTTTGTGATATGAATGGTTGATTGTCGGTCGCCCGTAGAAGTGTCTAGGAGTGGGGACCACAGAATTTAAAGTGTGGGAAAAAAAGAAAAAGACATGAGTGAACAAGATCGGTCCCAACTCCCAATGCTTATCTGCCATATCAGCTAACCTCATAAATGGTGCCACTCAGTCATTATTCATTAGTTATTACACACGCAACTCTTTTCTTCCCATCACGTCGATCTCCCTTTATTCAAGTAACTGTGTTCTGAAAGTGCCATAGAGTGTCTTTAATACTGGTCCGACCACTACTACTACTGGTTGCTGGGAGTATTGAGATTTGGCTGCTTCATTTGGGGAAGAACTTAAATCTCAACACATCAGGTTAGCATTTTTCTGTCTTTATTAATTTCTTAATTCATTTTTTAGCCTCTGACCCTTTACTATGTATTGATTTGGATATGATCTATTGTGTGTGTTTGTGTTATGATTCTTGATCTTGAATAGTTTTAATTGCTGCGATTCTGATATATATATATATATAGAATAGTGGTCACAGAGAGAGAGAGTACTTTGGAAAAAGCCAATTAAAGCTAGAAGTTAGCACTTATCTGAAACTGTGGGATGAGGCATATGCCTCATATACCAAACAAGAACGGAGAAAGAAGATGAATAAGAAGTAAAATTAGTATTTGTGTTTGTGGGTTATGTTAGAAGGAAATCATTGAAACTTCTGAGGAAGAGAGATAGAGTTGTGTTTGAGTTTTGTGAATTATTGAACCCATATCTTTTTTCTTATCTTCTTGCCGTTTTTTTCCTCACTCTCATTGCTAATTGCGGATCAAAGCAAAATTTGCGATATCTAACAGATTACTGATAGTGTTCTTTCTGTTTCATGGCCGAAGGTAGATTGGGGAAGAACGATAATTAGACCCATCTTTTGCTGAATTTCCTCAAAAAATTACAGGTAAAGCTTAGCCTTTTCAATATTTCTATTAGTAAATTTGGTCTAAGGTCTAATTTGTAATATAATAATTTCATTTATTACTTATTATGGTCACACCGAAAAATAACCACTTTGAACAATTTGAACTGCATAATAAAAAATGTAATTTCAAAACTTTTATAATGATTCTTGGATTATTATTCACTTGTTAAATATTGAATTTTCTGAAAATTTTAGAATATTATAACTAATTCCAAAAAAATTTAAAACTATCTTAAACTATTGAAAGCCTCCACTGAAGGACAATATGACTTGACCCCTTACCCCACTTAACTTTTCCAGAAAATCTTTCGAATCAAATGTGTACAGTTTGATGATTTTTTTTGTAAAAGTAATATAAGGATATGTCAAAAAAAAAAAAAGTCTCACATTGTTTTGCTTCAGTGAGAGGAAGACAAGGGTGTACAAGTATCCTATGATTGTAATGGGTTAAAAGGGCCAAAAGGAAGGTGGGTTACATTCACACGCCAATGGGCACCAGGAGATCGAAAATTGATTATTTGCCCGTGAAATAAAAAAGGGTCTTGCATATATAATTAATACCTGTAACTTCATTGAAAACAGGGAAGATAAATAAAGTGGCAAAATAATATTTATACAAGGTGGAACAGGGGTGAGATTCGAGGGAATGTTTGCAGCATTATCTTTTCCTTCATGTAATTATGTATGCCCCTCTTCATTTCATTCTTATGCTATCATTATTTGTTGCGTTATCTTTTCTACAAAAGTTGCAGTGATACTGCTTTTAGGAACTCAATTAAGTTTTCGTGCAATTAAAGTTTCTCTATATAATTATATGTTTAATGAAATCAAATACCAATTATTTATTTTCATGGCAGTTTAAGTTATATCATCACCATATATATACCTGAGTTCCATTGTGATTTCAGCGGCAATGGATGCTGTTGTTGGTGTTGTGACTCATATACTGAACAAGTTAGTGGACCAAGCGATACTTCAAGCTTGTTATCCTTTCCGCTTCAACAACTATGTCAAAGAGCTTGAAACAGAAAAAGAGAAGCTGCAATCAAAGATACAAGAGGTTATGGATGATGCTAAAGATGCTAAGAAGGGAACTCATAAGATTACTAGTGAAGTTGAGAAGTGGTTGGACGAAGCAAACTTTCTGATGGCAAAAGTGTTGGAGCTGCAAGAGAAAACAATGAAAAGAAACAAGACATCTTGTCTTAAGCACTGCCCAAACTTGATCAGTCGTTACAGTCTTGCAAAGCAGCTTGAAGTGAAGACTAATGAAATTATAAGGCACAATCAAGTTAAATTCTCAGAGTTCTCTCGACTTGCTACACTTGTAGGTATGAACTACTACTCTCAAGATTTTGTGCCTTTTGACAGTAGAAAGGTAGCCTATGATGGTCTTTTGAGGGCACTTCAGGATGATGAGATTCATATGATAGGATTGTATGGCATGGGGGGATCTGGGAAAACAACTTTGGTAAAAGAAGTGGGCAAAGAAGCAGAGAAATTTTTTGACAAAGTAGTATTTGTGGTTGTGTCTAATCCGATTGATGTAAGAAAAATTCAGGGCACAATTGCCGGCCAACTAAAACTGGAATTGAAAGAGGAGGAGAACCCTGAGAGAGCTCGACGCTTGTCCATGAGATTGACTAGTGGAGAAAGATTTTTTATTATTCTAGATGATGTATGGGATAAACTCGATTTTGAAGAAATAGGGATTCCGATTGCTAATAATCAAACCGGTTGCACTACTCTTATAACCACTCGTAGACTTGATGTATGTGAATCGATGAAATGTCATGAAAAAAATTCCCTTGAAGGGTTTAAATCAGGACGAATCATGGGCCCTCTTTCAAAAGCATGCTGGGTTGTTTGATGACCGTCGTAACACCTTTAAGGATATGGGTATGGCACTAGAAATTACAAAAGAATGTGGTGGTTTACCTATTGCAATTGCAGCAGTGGCCAATGCTTTGAAGCATAAACCTTATGACGAGTGGGTTAAAGCATTGAAAAAATTGAGAGATCCAAGTCGGATAAATGTTGTAGAAGAGCTAAAAAATACTTACAAATGTCTTAAATTAAGTTATGATAATTTAGAAGATGAAGTGGCTAAACCACTCTTCCTACTGTGTTCTGTGTACCCGGAAGATTATGAAATTCGGATTGATCGATTAATCACAATCGGATTGGGGCTTGGTCTTGCTGGAGAGGTTTCCTCATATTGGACAAGAACCCAAGTGATCAAGGATGCCATAAAGAAGCTTCTAGATTCATGTTTACTGCTAAAAGCTTCTAAATACCATGATAGTTGTGTCAAAATGCATGACTTGGTTCGTGATGTAGCCATGTGGATTGCAAAGAAGGATAATAAGTTGATTATGGGACAGCTAAAAGAAGATATGATAATAAAGGACAATGTGGTAAGATATTTATGGCTTGAAAAAGTTGATAAATTTCCTAACAAGTTAAATTGTCCTGAACTTGATTTTCTTTACGTCTCCATATATTTAGAGCCTTGTGTGACTATAACGGATGATTTTTTCCGTTGTATGGAGAAGCTTACAGTTTTGATTATTGAAAATCTTCCTCGCCAACAAGATCTAGCTCTTCAATTGCCCATTTCAATCAGCTTGATAAGTAATTTGTGTTGTCTCGTGCTATCTGGTTGGGCGTTAGGTGATATCTCTTTTATAGGGAGGTTGGAAAGGCTGGAGTCTCTGACAATACGGAATTGTTCTTTTGATGAATTACCAAGATGCATCATGCTGCAAAAAAAATCGAGATTGCTATATTTGCATGGTTGCAAAATTCAAAGGAACCCTTTTGAAGTAATGGGAAGCTATTCACAATTGGAAGTATTGTATTTTTTGAAGAATGGTGGAACAGATTGGGAGGACCAAAATAAAAGTAGTGCTGAATTTTTTGCTACAATTAGCCCTATTGCACCAGCATTGGAGAGTTATTGTATACAATTTGGCAAGAGAGCTAGAGATTTTTTCTTTTTTGAAGAATTTAAGGATTGCGACGATTCTCTTGATGCAAGAAGTTTATATATTGAAGATTTTGAGAATTGTATTTCAGTTGGAACAAGTAAAGATATGATGAGAAGGGCAAAGAGTCTTTATTTAAGGGGAATCCCTAGAAGTTTGAAAAATGTCATCCCTGACATTTGGCAAACAATAGGAGGAGGTATGAATGGGTTGACTCGTCTTGTCCTTCATGATTCAGATGGCATAGAATGTGTTATAGGCCATGCAAATGATCCAAGTCTATTTGGAATCTTCTCCAATTTGACCCATTTAACTCTTATGGAGGTGAAGCATTTGAAAACTTTGTGCAGTGGTCATGCTTCTCAAAACCTTTTTGTAAACTTGGAGAAGCTTCGTATAGAAAGTTGTGATTCACTTGAGCATATATTGAAAGAAGACGCGAAGGAAATAGTTGATGGGAGTGAATATGAGAGCTATGGAACTGCATTCCCAAAATTAGCAAGTGTCGAAGTATGCAATTGCAAGAAACTAGAATACTTGATGCCTATCTCTTTTGCAAAGAACCTTGCTCTCCTTCGCACTCTATCTGTAAGAAGATGTGATGAATTGAGAAGCGTGTTTGGCCAATCTCTTTATGAAGATTTGAATCTAAACAAGCCTCGGATAATTGAGTTTTCTGCTCTAGAAAATCTTGACCTTCGAGACTTGCAAAATATCATTAGTATATGTCCTGAAAATTATCATCCGACATGGCCTTCTTTAAAATGGTTGGAATTGTTTGGTTGTCCAAAGTTAAATATTAAATGTATCAATCATTGGGTTGCATGTGGTGCATTGAGACAAGAGTACGATCAAATGAGTTATGAGGTACGATTCCTTCCTTTCTAGCATTTTCAAGTTATTCATATAATTTCTATCATCACTGTCAATATGAAGAAACATAAAATCTGTGCAACACCTATAAATTTCACAATATATGTAAAGTAAACTTCCTCAAGTCGTGTTGCTTTACATTACTACAACGTGTGCATTTTATCCAAATTTCTTACAATAATTTATTCACATGACATCTTTTTCACTTCTACAGGACCAATTGAAGGCGGTTGTGGCCCCACTAGAAACTTTGCAGAATCTTATTCTATTTAAGAATGAAGTAGAAGTTGTTTTTGATCTAGAACAGCTTCCTATCGATAACCAACAAGTAAACTCTAGCTTATGTATCATTAAATGCACTAAGCTACCCCAGTTGAAGCATATATGGAGGGGTCCCAAAAATTCTTTCCTCCTTCAGCATCTTACTTGGTTACAACTAGCGAGTTGTGGATATTTGAAACACGTATTCCCTTCATCCATCCTGAAAAGCCTCCCGCAGTTGCGGACACTTCAAATTGAAGACTGTAACGAGTTGGAGGAAATCATTGAGAAAGATGATCAAAATTTGTCCAATTCTCATGAACCTATCTTCCCAATACTTGTTCAAATCTACATCAAATGTTGCCATAAATTGAAATGTGTATTCCCCAAGGTTTCCACATGTCAAGTGATTCCAAAATTAAAGATACTGTCCATAGGACATGCGTCCGTACTAGAGCAAGTATTTGGACATGACACAACTTTGGAATATGTTCTACTTTGGGACCTTCCCTCACTCACTTCAGTAGCTCCATCCATTGCTTTGCAAAACGTGAAATACACTGTTGTGCAACAATGCCCCAAACTGTCTCTCGCTTCCTCTATTACCCCTCAAGAATTGCTTCAACTGCCCAAAGGTACTCCGTATAAATACTTAAATGCTACAGTTGCATCATGTACGCATGTATATAATATTATTGTGTGTATGTAATTATATACATATATATGATTAGAATAAACTTTTATAATGCTGCATGAGCTAGAGTATACTTTTGATCTTTTAAGTTTACAACAAGTTTTAGTTTGACCTCTTAAATTTAAAAAGTGTACTTTTAGTCCTTTATTGTTAATGGAATTAGTTTCAATTTATGGGAAATATTGCCTTGATAAATTTAAACAATGATTATGTGAATATGTAATGTTAAAATATACTTTGATATTAATTATCTAATATAATTATTTTTATATTTGAAATTTAAATGTAGAATAACTGTTTAAATTTAAATATACTTTGAAATTTAATATTGTTTTGTCAGCATTTAAATGTAGAATAACTGTTTAAATTTGTTCAGCATTTTTCGGTAACTAAAAGTAAATGACTAAAAGTACATTACTTAAACTTGAGAAACTAAACTAAAATTTGATATAAACGCACACTCTACCCATACCTCATACTTTTTTGTCAACATGACATCGATGAATTCTTACTAATTAACAAAGTCAGATAGTGGGGTTACTTGAAGCCACTTGTCCCGTTGTTATTTTTTGGTTGTAACAATATCAGTTGGTTTAGTTATACAGCTGTAACTATCTCGTTGGAATATAGCTGTTGCAACTGATTTCGGTTATCTAAGTTAGCTTTCTGTTTGCTTCCTACTGTTAGCTTTCTACTTGTGTGCATATAAATATTACGCTGTACATGATCAGATTTCATTAAATGAGAATTGCTTTTCATCTCTGCTTCTCTGCCATTATTTGAAATGTAATACTAATCAATATATTTCTGAACTGTATGTATGTGGGTGGGTGGATGGTTGGACTAGGTTTTCTACTTGCTTAATTCCTCAAGAGCTTAAAACAAATATATTGTTTTTGAGATATCCACATATAATATTCAACATTCATATTTTATATGCTTCAAATAATAGTACTTTTTCTCAAAAATGATATAATTCATTTCCACACCTATTGTAACCATGCTATTTTTGTTGTTGTTGGATGATATAATTTATTTTCATAATATTGCTAATTTAAATAATTTCTTTGGAATAGATGGTATAGTATATTATTTTTTAGATACAACATTGAAAGATATTATCAAATCTATGGACAATTATAGTGGAGAAACCACCTACCAAATTGATTGCCAAGAAACTGGAGGTCCGAGCAATGACCAGAATTTGACGTTCATTGCTTCACCAAACTTGACGGAGGTATGCATATATCTTAATGTCTTACTTTAATGCCAAACAAATCATTTACATATTCTATATTTGGTGTTGGGTTGCTCATGCTTAACGAACATCGTTATCTGAAATATGATATATGATGCAATTTATCCACTCTTCTGGTGTACAGAATGAGAAAGGGTCAGAAGATCAAAGTGCGGACAAGCAAGACACGTCAGAGGAAAAGGTAATACTAGCAGCGTAAGCATTTGGTTCAATTAATGTTGACTTAAGGTTTCATATCTTTTGTTGCTTTGTAGATTGTTGATGGAAGAGCTGGAGAGTGCAGTGCATCAGAGAATATTAAGATGGTTACTCCATTAGCTCATTCAGAACCAGCACGCTCAACCATGGTTAGCCTCACTATCTTACTAATTGACGTTTTGCTTGGATATTGTCTTTCTTCTGCTTGTGATATTAGTTAATTTTGTATTTCAGAGTGCCAATCAAACAATGCATGGTTCAGAGATGCATACAGCAATTCCAACTTCATCGTTACGACCTGAATCGATGAACAAGCAGTCGACAAGCAATCCTGTAGATTTGTCTCTCCATAAAACACCTAATGATGAAACTGTAAGTTTTGTAAATGAGCGTCTTCGACTATATAAGTATGTGCAAATAAGTTCCTCCTTAAGACTAACCTGTTTGATATTAATCAGTCAATCAAGTTTGTTGGACCAGCAACAATCACTTGCAAAAAGAAATTGCAAAGAAATTAATTCTTCATAAAATCAAAGTTATGCTCGTGTCATGCATACATATATATGGATCAACAGATTCTCAATTTTTTTGTTTGAACCATGTAGAGTGTTAGAAACTTGGAAGGACAAAATGCTCACAAGGAAGACTTGTCAAAGGGAAGCGTAAGAGAAAAACAATCAACTCTCTACCAACTAATTCAACTATTCAATAGGTCAAACTTACTGGTTATAACTTATTTCACTGCAGGATGTTAACGGAAGCTTTGAAGGTACTCCATCAACTCATTCAAAATTAGCAAGCTTTCCACCTTGTGTCCTTGTCACTTAATCGACTAACAAAGTTCCACATGTAAGCCTTCCGATACTTTTCTTGGCCCAAAGGTGACATCTTTAGTTGTCACTTCTAAAACTGTCTGATTCTTTTACATAGTCATGATTCTTGATCTTGCGGCTACACAGTTGCTAGCGATTACACACACACACACACACACAGAGTTCACTGAGTGCTCTTAAAATGAAACCCTGTTTGAAAATGAGTTCTATCGACTTGTATATATAGCTTTTATCGTACCAGAATGAAAAATATTGTTGCCGTAGCTTGGGACTGATGTGTGGTTTTTCAAATCACTTTCTATTATTAGATTCAAAGTCAAATCAAGCTCAACTCAGGGAAGTCAGATGTCGATGACTTAAAAGATGATGATCTCATCAGTATGCTTGAATCTATGGAGGATGATTATGGCGGTGAATCACCAATATTATCTGTTCCTACCGTTCCTCATGCCGAATCTGAGCTTGTTGCAAAGGCCTTTGCTGACTTGGAAGAATCCTTGAAGATGCCTCTCAAGGACATAGCAACCTCAGAGGCCAACAGTCTCCGCCTACGAACATCTCTCAACTTCTTATCTCGCCTTTCCTTGGAAGATGGATCTCTGTCTAATGGAGTTATGTCAGTAGTAAAGTCTATGCATAGAGATTTGCCTAACATTATGTCTTCCTTCAACCAAGCATTCGCTACTGTTAATAAATTTTCGATGCTTGAAGAAAGAGATAAAATCATCAAGGACGAGCTAAGTCAACAAAAGGAGGTTGCTATTGCTCTTGTTTCCAAAATGGCCTCGACCCAGAAGCTTATGGATGAAGATGAAGAGAAGGAAGCTAGGCTGCAGGAACATATCTCTAAGTTGGAGAAACAGAGGAAAGATTGTGAAGCTGAACTGTTGTCTCTCCAAGAGCAAAAGAGGAAATATATGGCGGAGGCTATAGTATTCAAGGAGAAGATTGAAACTCTGAGAAAAGACAAGTCAGAGATGGTGGAAGAACAAGGAAATGCTCGGCAACAGCTGTTTCAGGCTGATCATAAATGGGCAATCCTATGTAGCCAGTATGAACAACACATTACTAATAGAAATCTCACTTAAATGCTTCTTTTGCTTGCTTTGAAAGACCATATAAAGTTTGAGAAAGCTAAGATAATTGCTGGACTGCTTTTTTTTTTTTGGTTGTGGAATATTTGTCCTGTAATCCAGTTGATAGTTTATTTAATACACTATCTACTTGAACTTAATTTTTCAAGTTAGTTCCTTGGATGTATACATGCTGTATTTGGAAGCTCATTTGACAGTAAATGATTCTGCAAGAAATTAAACGTTTTATGTTTCCAAAACCTGTTTCCTTGAGAATCGGATCCTATGATTTAATCACCTATGGAAAAATCTTAATTTTACTAAAGATTAAGACTCAGTCATTCATCAAATTGTATTCTTCATGTCAGGATTTTCGTTGAGATTTATTTGTTGGGCAATAAACTTTTCATATTGGGTTGTTAAGAGTTGCATTTCTTCTATGAATGAGATTTCGCATCAATTTGGACGTTGAATTTATCATAGTGATAGAGGTTTCACTTCCATCTAGCCCAAACAATATTAATACTTCTGGGCATACGTACTTTAATATTTCTGTGTTGACTCTCTGTTTTTTTCCCACAATTATAGCTACTATATACATATATATTTAAAAGTAAGTTTTTAATAAATCAATGATATTATTATAAAATAATTAACTTAACAATATTAAATATGATAATAATTTAACAGTATGAGAAAAAAATGTGAAAATATATTAAAATTTTGAATCTCAAAACTCTAAAGGGGATAGGTTTTTAAAATAGAATGGAAGTATACGTTTAACTCAGGCAAAATAGAATGTGAGCTTACTGAGTAATGTATACTTGCTTTCTCATTATCTAATATTTGGAGCAACCGCTGAGGAGTAATAGTGGAATTGATATTGAGTATCGAGCAATGTTGCACTAGAAGGTACCTCACAGCTTGCAAGTCAAACCGTTGATCTCCTGTAGTGAGTTTGGTCAGTTGCCAAAGTATGACCTATTCCAAATTTGGAATTAGATTCTCCTTTCTGGTCTCTCCTGTCTCCCCTTGTTCATCTCCAAATACTTTCTCTACTTCTGATACTTCATGCATGAATAAGATGCTTAGTTTGGGAAGTGCGTGGCATTTAGAGATAGGGAAAACATGTTCAACTTATGGCAATGTCTGATGAAGATAGCAAATAGATTTGGCAGGACAAGTTGATGAGGATTTGACGGACTCGGACTTTCTTCTTCAATTATTTCCTCCAATTCCTTTGCATTTCTTGATGTCGAGTTCCCTCAATTGTTGCAGGTTTCTCAAGACAAATGCAGGGAAGATAACTTTCAGGTTTCTAAATTCTTGGATAATAAACAGCGAAGATTTTGAAGGAGTTTTGGGATCCCTCCATATATGCCTCAACTCCAGTAGCTCATGCAACTTACGGTGCTGTACAGTGGTCAGCCTCATCATGGCCTTTTTGCAAACTTGGAGTACCTTAGTGTAGATAGTTGTGATTCACTTGAGCATATACTGAGAGGGGATGTGAAGGAAGTATATTTCTATTAATGTTAAAAGCTACTTATTCAACATGATTTACTGTTTACGAGGTAAATATGTGAAATGAGTTTTATCTCAACGTACGTCAACCTAATATTTTAACGCATTTACGAAAATTGATGGAAGTGAGTAACAGACTTACCAAAATGCATTCCCCAAATTGAAAACGCTTCAAGTAGGAAATTGCAAGCAATTAGAATACTTAATGCTTGTCTCTTTCGCAAAGAGTCTTGCACATTTGGGAAATTTATATGTCCGTGGCAATGATGAATTGAGGAAAGTGTTTGGCCAATCCATTTATGAAGAGTTGAATCAAGACAAGCCTCAGATAATCGAGTTCCCTACTCTAACAAATATTCAACTCGTAGGCTTGCCAAATGTAATTAATATTTGTCCCGAAAATTATCATCAGACACGGCCTTCCTTGAAGTTTTTGCTGTTTGATAATTGTCCGCAGTTAAAGATTAAAATCTATCAATCATTTTGTTGCTTGTGGTGGATTGAGAAAAGAGGACGATAAAATGACTTCTGAGGTACTATTCCTGCATTTCTAGTATTGTGAAATTATTCATATAATCTATCACCATCAATACATAAAATCTACATATCAACATATTATTCACATTTAGTGAAGGAAACCTCCTCTAGTCATATTGGTTTATATTATTACAAAATGTGCGTTTATCAATATTTTCCACATTATTATTTTGTAATTGTAATTGTTGTGTGACACAATAATTTTCAAACTGCAATTGCCACGTGATTTAATTCCTTTTCACTTTTACAAGACCTATTGAAGGTGGTTCTGGCCCCCATAGAAACTTTAGACGCTCTTAGGGTTTGTTTGGAAGCTATTTCGAGAACCTAGATTTTGACCCAAAATCTAGGTTTTGTCCAAGCAAAAAAAAAAAATTTATAAAAGTTATTTTGGTTACAAAATCTCGGTTTGAAACCTAAGTTTTCTCTTTCCTATTTTTTCTTCTTTTCTCTCTTGTACTTTTTTCTTCTTTCTCTTTCTTCTTTCATACTTTTTTTCTTTTTTTTCTTTCCTCTTTCCTACTTTTTCTTTCTTCTATTTCCTCTTTCCTACTTTTCATTCTTTCTCTTTCATCTTTTCTACCTACTGTTTGCCTTGAAATCCGTAAAAGCTAATAACTTTTCAAATATAAATCACTTTTCAAAACCTAGGTTTTGCCTCGAAAATCTGTAAAAGCTGTTTTTAAAATTGCTTCCAAACAAGCCCTTAATCTATTTGAGGTAGAAGTTGTTTTTGATGTAGAACAACTTCTTGTCAGTAGAGGCATATATGGAGGGGTCCCAAAAGTTCTTTACTCCTTCAGCATCTTGCTTAGTTAGAACTAGTGAGTTGTGGACATTTGAAGAAGTATTCCCTTCATCTATATCTTGAAAAGCCTTCCACATTTGAGGAACTTTACATCCAAGACTGTAATGAGTTGGAGAAAATCATTGACGAAGAAGATCAAAATATGTCGGATTCTCATCAACTTGTCTTCTCTAAACTTGTTGCAATCTACATCAAACGTTGCCATAAGTTGAAATGTGCATTCCCTAAGATCTCCACAGGCCGAGTGATTCCAAAACTAAGAGTACTGCGCATAGAAGATGCATTTGTACTACAGCAAGCATTTGAACATGAAGATGACAGAACACACATATACGAGGTTGTCGCTCCATCTTTGGAATATGTTCTCCTTTGGAACCTTCCCTCCCTCACTACAGTCACTCCATCATTCCTTTGCAAACTGTGAGATACATTGTGGTGCAACGATGTCCCAAACTATCCCTCACTTCCTCTGTCACTCCTCAGGAATTGCTTAAGCAACTGTTCAAAAGGTATCCCCTAACTTGGATGTTATACTTGAAATATTAGATATCTAAATATAATATTCAAAACTCATATTTTATATACTTGAAATATTTTTGTTTTCAAATATTATGTAAATTATGTGCATATGATTGCTAGTGTACATAATTTGTCTGGAATGATGTAATAGGTTACTTTCATGAGTGTTTTATGTTCACCATGGGGTTGGAAAATATTATCAAATCCATATAGACGATTCTAGTGGAGAGACCACCCAACAAATTGATTGCCGAGAAACTAGAGGTCAGAGCAACAGCCAGAAGTTGGCATTCGTTGCTTCACCAAACTTGACAGAGGTATGCATATACCTCCAATCTCTTACATGAATGCTAAGCAAATGCTTTATATAATTTGGTTTTAGTGTTGCTCATGGTTAAAAGACATCAATGTGTATGATATGATATATTTATTCAATCCTTTCGCATACAGAATTAGTTAATAACTACTTAATATATTTTCTTAACAACAATGATATAGTATGTATAATATGCAAAATATTTTCTCAATTATAATATATTTTCTTAACTAACTTCTTTAATCAAATTAGTTAATCATGTCTTAGATTAAGGACTGAAGGGGTGTTTAATTAGGTAAATGATATAGTTGTAATTAGTAGCAACTTTTAAGAGTTCACTTATTTCAAGATCAAACTCAGATTAACTTCGCTGTTCACCTTCTTTAGTAGTTTCCGCAGGCATCCTATTACATCTATTTCATTTGATCTGTTTAACCATATAGATCTCAAATAAGCCGTGTTTTTCACAGCCAGAGAACAGAACAGCAGCCTACATGTTTTATTAACACGTTGATGATATTGATCAGAGCCGAATTGATAAAATAGCAGTTACTTTATATACAATATGGAACCCTAACAAAATAATGGCCAAATGATTTATCATCACTCGTTACAAAGCCTGAAAGTGAGCTCTTGATTTATTTTCCTTTCTGTTACTGATCAAAAGTATAAACAGGTATGACTACAGAATTAGAAACATTGTTGCAGAGCTAATATTTCCTCTTTGCTAAGGAAGCGATGCTATGATCATATATTTGATTTCCTTAAAAAGCGTTTAAATAAAAAAGACAACTAAGGAATCATTCCAATGACTTACATGAGAAAGAATGCAACTACAATGAATACAGATGGATTAGATTGAGACAATCATTAATAATGAAATTAAATATGAACTCTCTCTAAGTTATCCTCATCCTCAAATGCAATTTTTCTTCAGCTCTGACATGTTTGTCATCGCCATTATTCTTCTTTCACTCTAAAAGGTAGCATGCTACACCACAACATTCTGATCGATCAAACTGGTTAGTTTTCTGTTTCTTTTCTTCTTCTTTTTTTTTTAATTTGAATGAAACTGATGAAGGAGTATCATTCTCCTGCAGGAAGAAAAAGGACCTACAAGAAATTGTTACCGGTGTCCAACAATATATCCTTTCCATATAAATCATCAAAACCTGCAATGAAGCCAGTTGTGATATAAGAATCTAGTACAAACTTGCTATATATGATTTTTGAGTGGATAGCTTTTTCCACATCCGAACAGGACATCTGTTAGGCCTTGTACAATTACTAGAACATATTACTTACAAGGCAGAGATCGACTTCTTTTATCCTATTTATAAATCATACCATTAAATTTTTCATGTGACTGTACCATTTTATCCTTCATCTATTATGGGTGGATTTTTCTCTCATGATGTACAGTCTATGTTAAATAGCAGTAAAGTTGGAAAATTATTAAATTTTGTGACAAGGTTAATGAGATTCAAGATTTTCAATTATTTCAGTAAAACATGTTGAAAGTGACTTGTAGGACCAGATAAGTATATACATACACATATACATACATTAACATGATAAACATTGAGCCTTATATGATGATATAAAAGAGGTTAAACTCAATCTACATCCCTATACTTTTAATAAGCTTTGGTTTTTACGTTTTTTTTCCCTCTATATTTTATGCCATCCAAAATGTTAGTCTCTGTCGTTTCATAAAAACTTAAATTTGAACTGTGTTAACTTAACACCATTATCCATTAAGTAGGCGGACTATGACAGATGTAGCTAAAACCAAGACTCCTTAAGAGTATAGGAACCTGGAGTGGGTTTAACACAAAAAAAAAAAAAAAAAAGGCAACTTAAACCCACTCCACTGTAACAAAAAGGTCTGGCCACAGTTTTTTCATTTTGGTAATTACATATAACTTGGCTTTGAAACAAGAGTATGTATTCCAATGTTATCTAAGGTATTTATAAGTGTATGGACGAGAAAAAGGCTTGGAAGCCAAGCAAGATAAAAATCATTCAGCCCTGTCTATTTATTCTAATCATATGTATTTTACAGGTGATTTAGCAGTGGAAGTAGCTAATTTCCTAACTCCCCAGTGAAGGTGGGATTTAACTGGCTTCCTGAATGAGTTTTTCATTTGTACATGCCATATTGCGTGAGAAAGATAAGTTGGATTAGAGTCAAATTGCTGCCCGGGGTGTACATAAATTCTTCACAAGCAAAATGTTTTGGGCTTTTGGACTTCCCGTTTTTTATTAAAGAATCCTAGCAAAACAATTCAGTCATATTATTAATAATGAAAAGGCCAAATAATCCAAAATAATAGTTCAAAAGTAGTTAATATTCAGTTTTTTATAATTGTTTTATACCACTGGTCTACCCAGTTAAACCAATCAACCACAACAAGCTAGACTTTTTAATTTTTTTTTTTTTTTTGCCAAACAACAAACTAGACTTACTAATTCTTTTTTTTTTTTTTTTTGCCAATAGACTTACTAATTCGTTAACAGAGCCAGAATGTGAAAATTATTCACGAGAAAAAAATTCCAAGAATGATTACAAATGGTTGATCACCATTAGTATTATTACAATTATTTTTTGCCCAAAAAAAAACCTAGCATAGTATAGGGCATTGAATACTAGTAAATGATTGCCATTGTAAAATTCAGGTGCAATTATGACAATACGACCTTTTCATCAATGTTCTCTCATTCGAGTCCAAGTCAACCAACCAATTGGATAAGAAGTAGCAAGAGTGTACCTGAATCAATGGCTGAAGTGAAAGAGAACTAGGTTGGTTCCTCAGCACACTCAGTTGCAGCTTTGATTTCAACATGAGTCAAGGCATTACTGGTCTTGTGGGGACAGATTGGTGCAATCCTATCACGACAAACATGACATCTAAATCCAATAAGTTGTCTGGCATTCTCTGGAGTGAGTCCAAAAGCATCGCCATGAAACCACTCTGCATATCAAACACTTTTAAGTTAGATCACATTACAGCAAATATTTAATACAGAAATATAGCAGTGAATACCTTGTGCTACATGGTTCAAATAGTATCCCAATTATTAGAACATATTATATCATTAGTCAAAATATCTGCTTTCCGTCCCATCCCCTTGCTACAAAGTAAAGAACATATGGAAAGAAGTTACCTCCACAGATTTCACAAGCAATATAATTCAAAGTGCACCCATCTCCACAACAGAGATGACATTTAGGTTGATCAAAGGTGCAAGAAAAAACTTCTGGGGTGGCAAGATGCCTTTTATCCTTAAACAGCATTACTCGTTCATCATTTGGCTTTGTGGACAACCTAAGACCATTAAGCCAGTAACTGTTACAGACATAAGTTCTTTTCTTACGCTCAAAAGTTACCACCGTCTTGGAACGAGTAGTAGTTTCCTTAGATACTGCCATCTTATAACGAGAATTAGTTTCCTTAATCACTGACATCTTAGAACAAGAAGTAGTTTCCTTAGTCACCGGCATCTTATAACAAGTAGTTTGCTTGGGCTTCCTAGATGCCACTGTCACCTTCTTGGATTTGCTTTTTCCCTTTTTACGTCCGACATTCCTTTTCTTTTGCACATACAAGCATTTGGCCTTCCTGGCTGAACGACGAAGAGGTAAACTTGATGGAACCTTTTTATTGGTTTGAGATTTACCTTGCAGCCTCTTACTCAATGGCTTTTTACTGCCTTTTTGCTTAACTGGTCTCCCTCTACCCACTGACGGGGCCTTTCGACCCTTTTGCAGCTGAATATTCCCTGATTTTGAGTCAAGTTTTCTTCTTTTAGAATTAGAATTTGCATGCATCTCATCCAGGCATCTATGACATGAATATGTGCACTTGGCAGTGCCACCTGATTTTCTGGCATGCCTCTTATGGAAGAATCCTGTCATTATACTATAATTATCAGATATTGGAGCACACATGCCTTGAAGCCTTGCGGCTTGCTTGTCAGGGTGATATGCCCTTTTCAGGCAAGTCATGGGTTCGAATAGGCGAAGGACCGAAAAAAAAAAAAAAAGATATTGGAGCACACATAAGTTCAGGGTAAACAGAACGCCAAGAAAGGGGAAGCAGTAGCATAAGAAGCACAGAACGTTTCAAATATTGAGTCTCATGAAAATTCATTCATACTTCCCAAATCTCGCCCAGAGAAAAGGTAGGAATAAGGAGCATGATCAGTTCTTTACACACACACACACACACATACACAGAGTACAATAGACAAAACTCTTAATGCTTCAATTATTAATGCAAATTACATGACATTCACAATTATAGAAGTAAAAAATGGACCTCCAAATATAAAAATAATGAAGAATAACCTCAGAATCAAACAAAAACGAAGCATTAGGTATCAGAGAGACTCCACATATCCTTATATTCAATTTAACTACTCATATATCTAATTATATTTTGCCCAAACTAGCTCTTCCAACAAGTTTAAACTTCCTTTTCTCTACCACTTGTAACACATTTTCCCAAATTCACCCATCTTTGGTTAACGGACTAAAACAAAATATCTATTCCTTAATGCTTTCCTCATTTACCAGGTTGAGTCGCCAATAAAGCCACATATTACACAAGGTGCAAATATGCTTCTAGGGTTCAACTGGAGTTTCCATAAGTAGTTTATGCAACAACTTTACCAATTTAATTCCAAAAGGAAAAAAATCAATCTAGGCTTCCCTTATACATATGCTTCCCCTTTTATCCCGATTTAAATAAGCCAAGGAGAAAGAATCTTGTCATGCGCCTTGCCATAAGGCGTATCAAGCACTTGAACAAATAATACGAATAAAAGTTAATCATGCATGCCAATTTTTCAGAAAGATTCAATAATATATAAACATGCAATCAAGTAGGTAACTGCTTCTTATGCTAGAAAATAATATTATATATTCATTTTATGATATAGTGATGGTACACTAAACACCTTTGAAATACCGTAAGATGTAACAAAAATAGCTTATATGCATTGCAGAAAAGAAAAAGAAAAAAAAGAAAGAAAACAAAAATTATATGTAAAAATATCATGGCCGCATCTTGTGTCTACATTGAAAGGAGAACAAGTTTTTTATAAGCAAAGGCTAAACATTTTGATTCAAGACATGAGTCCCAAGTAACTGAAATGATATAATGATGGAATACAATAATTCTATCTACAAGCTGCAAGTAAACATCATCCAGAGAAAACAAAAGCACAAGATTTAAGTGCAAATGCTCACCGTTACAGCACTGGCAGCTCACAGCTTCCCTGGCAATTGAAAAGTGGGGGAAGTTAATATCAGATAATAACTAAGCACTTAAGAAGGTGAGAACATCTGAATGCAAATAAACAGTGATTAAAAAAACTGGACCAGACCGGCTGCTTCAACTGGTTGGAGCAGAACTGGTCCAGAATGCGAAGAAAACCAGACTAGAACAGAACCAATCAAAGGCCAGCTGAACAAGCCAAAAAAAAAAAACACTACAAGAAGACTATGGGCCAAGAGCTCTGATTTTTTTTTCAACAAATTAAAGCTCAGCCCCATTGTGGGCCATGAGTTTCAGTTTTCCCTAAATCAATGCTCAGCCACAATCGTAGAACATCCATGCCCACCTCTGTTTTATATAGAAGCCAAAACCCACTGCCTCAAAACTGACGGTGTAAAACTTGTACGCTGGCTTCACTTAACACAATTTAGGCTTGCCTTCCTCTCGTTTTTTATTTTCCTTTGATCTTTGGTAAATTCTTCAATCTCTGTCTTGACGTTTATATAAGCATAAGTTTTATATCTTCAAACTTCATATTATTTATCTACAACAACAAGCCTTATCTCACTAGAAAGTCTTGACATACATGGATTCACAATACCATTGTACTCTAGAAAGGGGAAATACATAGGGTATGGAACTGAATCAAAACATTTATAAGCAAAAGTGACCATAAGAGATACCTGGTGGGAACATTTTTGTTACAGTGACCACACTGATGATAGTTAGGCGTTTCCATTCTAGAAAACAAATATGAAAAACCCCGTTTTTGGGTAGATCTCTCAATAAATCGACTATTCTGCAGAACTTTTCCTGGTGTCATTTCATTGGACTTGCGAGCAATTTTTTTGTCCTCAAAATTCTTTATAAGATGCAAGGGAACATAAGGTTCTTCCAGCCAATATTTTTTCCTGTCACTTGAGGATTCTTCCAACAAAGAACCATGTTTCTTGACAACGTCTGGAGCAGCCCTTCTCTTCCCAAAATCAAGAAGATATTTTACACATTCCCTTTCAATGCTCTTCCTGCGTACAATTACTTTCTTGAACAACCTGATTGATTTTCTGGATTCCTTGTCCAACATGCATAGAGGATGGGTATTCTCAATGTCAGGCCACCTAATGTTTGAATCAAGCTCTCTAACCTGAAACCACACCATTGCCTAATGAATCTTAGAATATAAGATACAGCTAATTCATGACAATAAGCGCAATTTTTTCAGCCACTATTACTGATAGTTTAGCAAGAGTATAAAGCAAAAATGTACAAACAATTATCAAACCGTGCCTGAGTTTGGGTGTCTGCATGAGTAGGCATATTTTCATCACCGGTCATCCTATTCCAAAAACAGTCATCAATTCTAGTATAGTTTATTTGCTATTTGTTGGAAACATTTTCTTTATCCTTCAAATTTTGAAAAACAATATTGTTTATTTATAAAGATCTCAATAAAAACAAGGTAAAATTGTTTCATTCAAAATCATTGCATTCACTAATTTGTTGCTTTCAACCGGGAGCATTGCTAGAATTTTTACAGTGAGACCGTACCCCAATTATTAATATAAAAATTAAAACTAGCATCAGTTTGGTGGAACCTAACACCCAAAACACATGTATGGATCTTTCATTCCAATATATTGACGTTCTTGATTGCATTGACCTTCTGGCCCTTTCATTTAATGTTATTGACAGACCAAGATGGATTGCAAGAAAAATATTTTAAAGTGCTGTTAAGGAACGCAGTAAAATGTTGATTGATTAGCTTGAATAAAAGAATATCATTATTGATGTCATTAAGACTAAATTTAGCGACAACACTAAAGCATATGCTAGTAATTAGTTCCAATTTGAAACTGCACATCAATTAAAAAAAAAAGAGTGCGACTAATACACCATAAGCGATAAGAATATTATCTCAAATAATCCAACCACAATACCTGTGTTAAAGACAAGAAATGAGTGGATCCAAATTAAAGATAAGCACCATTCATGTCAGCAGGTCAAGTGATCATACCTGGATAGCAAGTTGCTCCACACTAACTGATGTCTCAACAGCAGCTCTCCAAGCAACACATCTGCTTCTCTTCGAAAATTCAGAATTCTCGAGATATAGAACGCCCGGTATCTTTGTACACCCAGCTGAAAAATTTCAAACTTCAGACAGATTCAAAATACTCACTAAGATTAATTAACTCCTAACACCAGCACTACAATCAATACACTTGAAAATAATTTGCAAACCTTGTCTAGCAGCCTTGGTAACCAATGAGAGGGGCAGAACCTTCCAATTAAACAAATGACGGGAAAGACGACCACCTCTCCACCAATATATTCCCAAACCACTTGCATTAGAGGATGCACTGGGCTCAGTATCAGAGCACCTTGCCCTTTTCCTTCCTATACTATGCCTCCAAGATGCACGTGAACTGGCCACGATATGAGAAGCCGAACCCATGGTAACAACAGAATCCACATGTTTCCACCAGTCTGCTGAAAGAGCAAGAGGCCGCAAATTGGACTCCAACTGAAGAAAATATTAAGGAAGCTTTAGTATGAACCAAAGGACAACGTAAATCCAAAACTTAGATGATCTAAGCCCAGCCCAGGTTTGAAAGAACTCTTTTGTGGTGATGAGGCTTAAGACCATTTAATCTGAAAACCATTGTTTTATCCTCAATAACAACAGAATCATTATATGACCCATATAAGCCAACATGGAGCCAGTTAAGCAGAAACAAAGGAGCGCGCGCGCACAAAATAAGAGCTACACTAGCCAGTAATCAAATATCGCATGGACGTAGTTCCATAAAAAACATATATTGATGCCATAAGCTAATTTATCATGACCAGAATGGATTGTCAACTGAACCCCCCCCCCCCCAAAAAAAACAACAAAAAGTGAACACTAAAAGTGAACCAAGGTATTTAAACTCACAAGAACACATCAAATTGGCGGATCTTTTGATTTTTACAAAGAATAAAATGGGCTAATCCTAAAACACAAATTCAATGGAATAATTTCAAGCCCGCACTTGTCAATGGCAGGATAAAAGCATGATTAATTATGTAGAATTCCCAATCAACAAAGTTGTGTGAAACGCATTTTAAATGCAATATAGCTTCTATACCTAATTATGTTCAATAAATGTGCTTCAAGTGACTTGCACATTAATGATGGCTAGGAAGCTGATTTGCTAATTAATTATTCTTTCAAAGCTTACTTTCATGGGATGGTATGATCTAACAAATTATAACTTGAATCCTATTATTTGATCCTCAGCATCCCTTGGCCAAACCCTATCATCTCAATTTTAAATGTTTGGTAATCAACAAATAGTATAAAAGAAAATTAAAATTGCAGTTAGTCAATCACGTGCAGGGTTAAAACTTAAACGATATTGACATAAAACAAAATTAGTTTTATCCACTTGATTCGAATTAACAAGGATTTGTGAGAAAATTTTGCATGGATCATCCTGACAGGCTGACACTACTGAATATGAAATGATTTGACCAATGATATCAAAAGGATCATCATAAATCGTAATGAAAACATAAGCAAGTCACATAACTGATTACTTAAAGATATATTTTGCAATAAATAACTGGGAGAGCCAGAAAACATATCCTTACAGTCAGTAATGAGAATTTAATGGACGCAGCATCAGATGCCTTAAGAACATTGTTTCTCCAATTCTTAGAATGATGGAGGCTCAACCAAGGCCCCAATAGAAGCCCACGTAATCGATCCTCAAGGGAGAGAATATAAAATATGACACATCTAAGATGGGAATTCTGGTTCTTTGGTTGAAACCCAGCTAAATCACTTTTAGAAATTTCCTGAACTGGCATCAGCACAGAGTTAAATAAGCAATCTCTGTCATCATTTTCAACTTTGCACGTAAAGCACCACCCACATTTTTCCTTCTGGGCAGCTGCATTAACATTTTGAG
>JANTPZ010091741.1:0-17322 GCA_025593235.1 Vachellia pachyceras
AGTTTCTTCAAAATCCAATGTCTTCTCTTTTGAACCCAAAAGCCCCTGTTCGCACTATACAAACCCTTGCTCTCAACTCTTTACACATTAAATTCCCAAGCCAAGAAATCTATCATTTCACCTCTTAATAATTCCCAAAACTCATGTTTGTAAGGCTTATTACGAAGACCCATTCGGAAAAGGCTGATATGGCAAGCGCTACCTCACCTCATCAATAGAGCAACCTACCAATAAACTCTAACATTTTCAGTCATAAATCGTGGATGAATGGTAATGTTCATACCGGCAACAGTATCAGGAACGTCCAGAAAAATGGCATGAATGCTCAAATCAATTCAAGAAAGCTTTGGCCTTACTTATGGGTTGATTTAATTGTTGGAAATCATGTTATCACCCAAATTCCTCAACCTCCAAAAATGAAACCACTCTAACAATGGCAGAGGGTTGGAAAAACTGAGGATAAACAAAGAATAAAGAGACTCACCTGACCCAATAGCTCGGCTTACGAGCTTTAACAGCTTCTTCTTTGGCGAGTTCCACGGCGCGAGCGCACAACGTTCTCTCGCTCGCTCTGCTCTGCTCTGTTCTTCCACCGACAGAACAATGAGAAAATGAAGATGATAAAATCCAGAAGTTCTCAGGGGTATTAAATATATGGAGGGTGAAATGACCATTTTACCCTCCACTCTTTTTCATTTTACAATTTGATCCTTCTTTATACCAAGACCTCCACACTTCTTGTGTTAAACTTTGTTCTACAATTCGATCTTTTTTTATACCAAGACCTCCACACTTCTTGTGTTTCATAATTTGGCTCCAAAAAATGTGATGGATTTTCCTTTTATTATCATCTTGTGGTTAGAAGAAGCTTATGCTTACCTTTTCAATCTCATTAACAATGGCAAAAGGATAGATTGCATTTGGTAAGAAGGGAGCGCTGCAATCACAACTTTGATAAGGACAATCCTTCCCACCATCGTTAGGTACTTCCCTTTCCACGATGAAAGTCTTGATCGAGCTGTCTTTGTCATATGCCCAAAAGTCGTTCTGCTTACACGCGAATGAATGATGGGGACGCTAAGGTACCTTCCCAAGTTAGTTGTGGTCCAAATTCCCAATCTTTGGCTTAGATTAGATGCTCTTCCGTGGTTGACATTTCTTAAGAAGAAAGCCTTAGATCTAGACAAATTAATCCTATGCCCCGAGACTCCAGAGAATCTATTCATGACTTGTTTAATGATGTTCATTTGACTTGTGGAGGCTTCGGCGAAGAGGAGATCTTCTGCAAAGAACAAATAGAATAAGAGGGGCCATCATTAGGAAATCAGAGGGGTTTCCACTTACCATTCCTACACTTGGCCTTGATCAGGTGTCCCAACTTCTCCATAAAAAGTACGAATAATAGGGGCTAAGCGGATCCCTTGTAGGATCCCTCGAGATGGAACAAATTCTGGGCCATTAGCTCTATTCCACAGGACCTTCATGATTATATTACCAGTGCATTCTAGAATCAACTGGACTAGGTTGTCTTGCAGCCCTACCTCACGCAAGGTGTTTTAAATAAATCCCTACTCTAGAATATCATACAGGTTGGGAGGGGCAGGCTCGCTGGTTTTGGCGAGCTGATGGGTCAGACCGACAGGCTAGCCCATTAGAACTTATCCCTACATAGTCATGGTTCTTTTAATATTTTGTAAATGTCAAGCCACGATATTCAGGAATTGCATTATCTAGTTAGTTGTAACACTTGGCCTGTCATTGATCTGTTAACCCTTACAAGTTGCAAGTAATTGAAGAGCAAAGACATGTTGAATCAGTCAATCTGTTTCCCAGCATATTTGGAAAGTCATGTTCTAGCTGATAACAGTGGTTTTGACTTTCTGAGCGTAATATCTGTATTTTTGTAACTTGAATTAAAGGCTAGACCGGTAATTTATGTGATGATCTAAGGCCTATAGATAAGGAAAAATATAGAGGAAAATGCCTGAAAGAAAGAAAGATCATAATTGACTAAGTCCATAGTCTTAAGAATTCTATGCAAAATAACTAAGGGTAAAATGGTCATTTTGATTAAAAAGGCCTAGGGCATAGCATGTCATCAAATAATAAGGACATTTTAGTAATTTGGTCAAAAGTGAACTAAAAAGTCAAAGTTGACCAAAATGTTAAAGTCAAACCAAAAGTCAAAGTTGGCAAAAAATGTCAAAAGTCAACTAAGGGTAAAGTTGGAATTAAGAAAGAGTAGAAAAAGTGATGGAATTTTAGTAATTAAGAAAGAAAATGAGAAGGAAATGATATTTTCGTAAATAAGTGGAAGTAAGACAAGGCAATGACATTTTCGTAATTAAAGGATTTCGGAGTTAAAGATGACTGAGAACTAATTATTCGAGGTAGCAAGAGTTCTCAAACACCAGAGACCCGAACTGAGAAAAGTTTACTTGGGTCATAAAGTATTTAATAAAATTATTACCCGATATCCAGTTTGGGCAGTTTCAAAGTATGGAGAACAACAGTGCCTGAAAGCCCCGAAAAATATTTTCTTAGAAAATTAATTACGGAAAATCCAGAAAGAATTTGAAGGAACGGAAAAGGGCCGGATTATCAGGGAAAAATATATAAATTTTCCATGCTCTTAAGTCAAATTGGCTGCCGGAAGCCCGTTTTACGGTGTTGCACGCAAATCGAGGAATCTTGATGAGTTACAAGGAAAACTTGGGGACATTTTGGACTAGGAAATGAGGCCACCTAAGCAAGGAGGCCTAGGGAATGGCACCACATGAGAGAGAGTCTCTGAAAAATTAAAAAGAAAGTTACCCGATTAAAAGTTACTTTAAGGAAATGCGTGCCATTGGATCAAGGAATCGGATAGCCAGGGAACCAGGCAGCCAACCAGGCTTCTAGGGGAAGCCAAAACTCACTTTTTCACCAAGCAATGAGATTAAGACAAGTGGCACAATCTCCACCAAGTAAAGTCTTACTAGGTCCCCAAGAATCAATCTAAGTCACACAAGTTTCAAGAGGATTTTCAAAAGGCATTTCCTCTCTTCTCTCTCCCTTATTTTCGTTACTTCTCTCCCTCTCTCCTTGATCATTTTTTTCTCTCCCCAAACTCCAAAGAAGATGCCACCTCCAAGCAAGAAAGATGATAGCCAAGTTCCACAACTCAAGGTAACCATTCAAGCTCTTAAATCTTCATCATTTCCCAAGCTAGAAACCTTCTATTACCTTCTTCTTAGTTTTTTTTCTTGAATGAGTCTATCGTTGGGAAGATGATGGCTAGAATTTCAAGATTTGAAAATGGAAAAGAGAAGATTTTAAAGGTGGTAAATGGTTCCAAGTTCTTTCTTGAGTAGTAAAAGATAGCTTGTTGGTTGTTGATGGTTGTTTTGAGTTATTGTAAAAATTATGAGAAGCTCAAGATTATGGGGAGGTGCTACCAAAATTTCGCTTGACCTAAGGGGAGGTGTATTTGAGTTGATCAATGTTATGAAAAGGGGTTTTGGAAGCAAGAAAACACATGGTTACAAAAACAAAGTTTGAAAAACCCATTTTCCCCTTTTGTTGCTGTTTTCAGCCAAGCCCAGAAAAAATAGAAGGGCTATGATTTTGGGTGTTTTGATGGTTCCATTGGATTTAAAATGATATTTTGTGTAGGGTAAAGCTAAGAGATGGATTTTAGAAGTTTAAGAAACCATAAAAATCAAGCCTTGAACTTGTAAGACTCTTAAAAACTTAAAGGGGGTTTAGTGCGTTTTTACAAGTTTTATAGCATCTTGATGGTTGTATGTTTACATGAATATTATGCTATGATCTTTAGGGATTTAATACCCTCAAGAGCACACATGGAAGGGATCCAAGAGAACTTTAGAGTTTAAGTTAAAAGGGAAGCTAAGCAAAGTTAGCAAGACTACTAATCTTTCTCTTAAGTTTGTGAAATTGAGTTGTGAATGTTGCATGAACTTTTATGATGATAAAGTGGATGATTTGTGTATGACCTGTGCTTTTGTGCTATGGCCATATGCATATTAAAATGTTGTTTGCTATGTCACATACATGTATGATCATATATTTGCTTTAAAGTTATGCTATACACATTCACAATATTTTGGATTATGTAGTTTTGCTATTGGGATTCCTAAATCTCATCCCCCAACTAGCTATGCAGGTGCAAGTTCAAGTAAGGGTAAGGAAAATATTATTGATGCATGAAGAAGTTGCTCTTGCTTGCATGGTTTTGTGTAAATATTTGAGTTGCTAACTCTCTTGAAGTTGTTGTTGTGGTTGTAACCCTAAACCTTTACAAAAAGTATCATGAGAATATGTGATAATGCATGCATGAAATGGGCCAAAAGTAACAAGGAATAGTAAAGGGGTAATCACGCATGATAGAGGTGGGTTAATGGACCAAAAAGAGGTTTTGGTAAATTTTAAGAAAATTGGTTTTCAAAGTTAAAGGGTTCCAAAGGCCTTGAAAAATAAATCTGTTTCACGTGGGAAATAGAAAACGAGCTCCAATTGATCTGGAACTTTTTAATCAGAAAGTACACATCCTAAGCTTTAAAATGATATAAAGTTTTCAAAATTTGGATGTGTATTTTGAGAGATATGATTTTCCAAATTTTAAGGGGAAAACTGGAAGTGACCATTTGCACAGTACAGAGTTTAGGAACAAACAGATTCAAATGGGAAAGCTTTAGGGCCAATGAGTATTTTTTCCCTATAGATCACTTAATAAACTAAATTTATAAATTGGAACCACTCCATTTTGATTTTTCTAGAATTAATTGTGTTTTGTTAAAGTTGGGCCAGAAATATGAAAAAATGCCCTATGAACAGTAACAACGTTTTTCTACATTTTTGAAAATTCAAGTTTACAATTTTAGATAATTTTTTATATCTAAGGCCCAAGAGTGGTTAAAAAGTTATCTAATACAAGCATATAGGGAAAAAATAGGAGGTGTTTCACTGATCATTGACACTAAGGCGAGAACTTTTGTGACACTGATAGAACTTTATCTTTTTTAGATTTATGTGAATACTTCCAAAAGAGTAAGTGCAATATGAAATTGTTTTATGTTGGTAATATAAATTTCTGAAATCATTTGCGAGATTTTTCCCAATATGAGTTATAGAATAAGGCTTACTAGCTTGGTTCTACCGCATGGAAACTTACCGTAAGCCTTGTATTCAAATTGCCCACTTTTAACAATGGTTGGATTTAGCAGAAGGGCTAGTCTCCTAAGGTGCTGAATTTAAATTCAAATCCCTAATGGAAAATGTGCTCATATATAATGATTAATAGTATCTTAAATAGCATTATTTATAGTAGGAGAATAGACTGCTTGGCAAATAAAATTTCCCCTTTTAATACGTCAGAGAAACTTGTGATTGGTGTAGATTTAATGTTGATTTTTTTAGATTTTAAATATCATGTTCTTGTAAAGGCATGGCTGTGACCAAAAACAGAGTGAGACCACACCGGAGAGGCCCTTCTCCATCAATATTTATTGCCATATTCACATTCTCACTTTCTTGGAGTTTAACATTTTTCTTTCACCTTGATTCAAAATTTAGTTTATGTTGTTAAGGGCTAACTTCTAAGAGAAAACAACACTGAAGAATGTGATTGTATAGCAGGGTCAAGCGTCCCGCATTTACATTTATTATCTCCCCCTCTACCGATGCAATATATAAATTTATTTTTGTGAATTAAAGAATTATGATATATTTTTCCTTCACGTCACATTTGTTGAACACAACAAGCATATCCGATTTCACACATTACATTTCAAATTACATACAAACACTTCTTATGTTATTGTATGTGTTAATTAATTCAATGTTTGTCTTGAAGGCCTAGCTTTTATCATGCGGTTTTACATTAATTATTATTTGGATTTGTAATCATTAGAATCCACCAAAAATTTAGAAATTTGGGGTCTTCTAAAGAAGAGGTAGAAAGGCTTCAAAAACAAAGGGTAAGGTTTGAAGAAATGTTTCACATTGACAACTCATATGGGGGTAACGATAATTATTATAAAAAGTTCTAAAAATTAAAAATTTTCCGAAAGATGGCAGTTACCATTAGCTTTTGCCAAGAGTCGATGCTCAGGATTCTTTGTTGGTTGCATCTTTAAAACATGTTTCCCCCAATAAATACAGAGTCAATGATAATTTTTGGTTCTCAAAAGAAATGTTTATTTTTAAAATAATTTAGTGTGATTATATTTCCCACATGAAAGACTTCTGTACACAATAAGAAAGCAGATTGTTTTTTCCTTTGTTGTGCCTGAAGTTTCTTTTGCATTTTTTCTTTCATTTTTATTTAGAATTGTACAGTCATCAATATATTATCGATGAATCTGACTTCTACTTTTTTTTGTGAACATCGGGAATTTTTGGACCTTTGGTCCCCGAGAACCTCCTGGTATCCATTACCTTTTTCTAAGTCACTAGCCCTCTTCAACGGATCAATTAACTCGGGGCAACCGATTAATCCGGAGCGGGGATGTAATTATAGGCACACTCCTATAAAGTGCTTTGCATCAAGGGTGGGTAATCTCCTCCTCTCGAGCGCGGCTCAAGGAATCGAACTCGCGTTCGCTTGGGGAAGTGCCAGCCACATTACCATTACACCCCCAACGCTCGGTGGTATCTAACTTCTACTTTCAATGTAAACTTGCATTTCTTTTCACTTTTGGGATCAATTAAATTATGTCATTTCTTTATTCTCCATTTCCCCCCAAAATTACCAAGTTAGGCGTAGTTGTACTCATGGATTTGTTTATTTTCCTAATACAAATTTGCAGTTTGTTGAGTCTCGTGTAGAGTCTCAAGAGAGACAATTAGAAGATTAAAACTGACATATAGCAGCATGCAGTGATGTTGGTGATAGCAATTTAGGCATTGAAGTAGCTGCATGATTCACCCATCAAAGTAACAATTTATTCTAGCACATTGGTTGGCTTTTCTTTATTCACAAAAGAAGTGTCTTAAAGAAGAATTCAGATTGAAAATACAATTCATGAGAAGTAAGGAATTCTAATAGCATATATAAAGTGGTGTTTCATTACATGCTTTCTTTGTTGGAGTCAATTTCGACGACTTGCTTCTCCAAGACCAAAAGAATGTTTAATTTGATTTAGCTGCCTTAGTACATCCTTCATGTTCATCCTCTCTTTTGGAGATTGTACGGAACAAGCAAGTCCAATCTCAAACAGTGAAATTAGAGTCTTCTCATGGTTGGGATGCATAAGAGCCATCTCCTCCGTCCTAATTTCTCCTTTACCTCTTGGTGTCTGCTGCATTTGTTGGGATCTAAGAGTTGTGTCCACAATCTCCAAAAGATTGTTTGGAAGTGAAGCTACGATGTAGTTATGAAGATTGTGGCCATCTTCAAACATAAGATCTGTTGGCCTTTTTCCAGTTAACATTTCCAAAAGAAGAATACCAAACGAATACATATCACCTTGTGTTGATACTCCAGAACCCATTCCATACTCTGAAATATGCATTCTAGACTATGATTAATGCTTAGAATTTAATTGCATTGAATATAACAAAATAAAAATATAAACATTTAATAAAAGAAAATGGAATTTACAAGAGCTTTTGGTGAAAATAATAATAAATTGTACCTAGAGGAGAATAGCCAATCGTCCCTTTTATTCCAGATGTGCTTGTTTGCTTTTGAGAACTGCCATTAAGGGTGGCAAGCAATCTTGCTAACCCAAAATCATTTATATGAGCCACCATATCATCATCAAGAAGGATATTGCTTGGCTTTAAGTCACAATGGACAACCGGTTGCTCATTTTCATAATGAAGATAATGTAAGGCAGAGGCAACATTGTATATAACATTTAATCTTTGACAAATATCTAATGCTGACTGATGTTCACTTTCTTGATTAGCATGCAACCATTTTTCAAGGCTGCCATTTGACATGTACTCAAATACCAATGCCTTAAATTCTTGTCCCTTATAATCAATGCTCATGCAACATGTCAAAATTTTTACCAAATTTCGATGCCTTATATTTTTCAGTGCATTGCATTCTGAAATGAAACATTTTTCAGCTCCCTTTTTTTGAAGGTTGAGTACCTTTATTGCAACAAATTTATCTTCTAACTCTAACCTTCCTCTATATACTAATCCGGAACTACCATATCCAATCAAATTGTTGGTGGAGAAACCTTCAGTTGCAATGTGTAGATTTTGATATGACACCTGGGGAAATTGTTCGATTCTTGGTGAAGTTGAAGATGATTTATTTTTTCTTTTGTGCCTCCAATAGAAAGCGATAAAAGATATCAATAAAAGAGAAAATGCCACGCAAATCACAATAACCATGAGCTTCAAACTGTGTTTTCTTTGCGTGTCAACTTTCTTAGGGCATGGTGGTAAGTGGAGCTCAGAAATACCTCCACAGAGATTGATATTTCCAATCACTGATATTGCACTTGCATTGCTAAAAACCCCTTCTGTTGGGACATCACCATCAAACATATTAAAGGAAATATTCAAGTATTGAAGAGAAGAAATGTTCTGTAGGCCGATTAGTGCTGGTCCAGATAGGTTATTTCTAGATATATCTAGATGTGTGAGACCTTTCATCAAAGCTAGCAAAGTAGGCATAGGGCCATTGAAGGAATTCCCTTGTAAGTTAAACTGTTCCATGCTTGTGCACTCTCCTATGGTCAAAGGAATGACTCCGGAAAGATTATTTTCTGAGATATCCAATGTGCCAAGTTTCTCAAGTGTTTCTACCTCAATAGGCAAAGATCCATTCAATGAGTTGTGAGATAAGTTCAATAAAATGGACAATGAGGAGAGACCAAAAATGTGTAAGGGTATAGCTCCATTGAGATTGTTTTCTGAAAGGTCTAGGCTTAGCAAACTTTTCATGTTTCCAATTGTGGTAGGAATCTTTCCTTCAAGCATATTCGCTGAAATTGTTAACGTAATCAATTGGCTAAGGTTTCCTAAGGAAGTTGGCATCTCTCCTGAGAGTTGGTTTCCCTCCAGAGCTAATTCTTTCATCTTGCATAAATTCCCAAAAGAAGTTGGAACGGTGCCTGAGAATTTGTTTTCTTCAAGACCCAAGGCATCTAAGATTGTGTACTTTCCTAAAGTATCAGGAATGGTACCATGTATTTGATTAGCACCCAGGTATAGTCTAGTGAGTTGGGTAGACAAATTTCCTATGGATTTGGGTAAAATGCCCCCAAATTTGTTGTAATCCAAACTTAATATTTCAAGTTTGCTACAGTTTTTCAAAGATGTGATGAAATCAAGGTCACCATTTGAGCTGCTTCCAAAATCATTCAATTCTAGATTTAGGTACCAAAGATCTTTTAGGCCTCCTAGATTGGGAACTTGTCCAAAAAAATGGTTTGAAGAAATATCAAGAAGCTCGAGTGAGGAAGCATTTACAATGGAATTTGGGATTGAAGATGAGATTTGATTATCATATATGCCAAAATATTTCAAACTTGTGAGGCTGGAGAACATGTTGTTTGGAAGTGGAGTGGCATTGAGATTGTTTGCTGCTACAGATATCACAGTGAGAGATGATAGATTGTAGAGCGAATAAGGTATAGCACCTGACAAATAGTTCACTCCCGCTGATAAAGATATCAAGTTCTTCAGGTGGCCTATCTCTTCCGGTATACTTGCTTCAAAGTTATTTTTGGTTATTGAAAGATGAGTGAGGGAAGTAAGATTCCATATAGACAATGGAATTTCTCCACTTAATTTGTTGGAATTAAGTTGCAACCTTTCAAGTTTTTGAAGAACCCCCAACTGATATGGTATAGTGCCAGTAAGACCATTCCTTGCAAAATCCAAGATCCTCAATTCAGTGCAGCTCGTCAAGTTCAAGGGAATCTCTCCCGTCAATGTGTTGTTCGAGAGATAGAGTATCTTTAGCCTGAACAAACGTCCAAGCTCTGGTGGGATTTGTCCATGGAAACTGTTGTCTGTGAGGGAGAGATTTCTCAAGAAAGAGAGATTGCCAACATGAGGCGATATGATCCCACCAAGATGATAACCTCCCAGATTCAACTCGGTGACTCGTTGATGCTTGTGGCTGCATGTGATTCCAGTCCAGCTGCAGAAGTGGTTGGAATTATTCCAAGAGCTCAATGTTTGGTTAGGATCATCAGTTATTGATCCTTTAAACTTGAGCAATGCCAAATAATCAGTCTCATTTGAGGTAGCTCTAGCATGTTGAAAGCAAAGCGAGTTTATGTGGACGAAGATGATAAGGATTAATGGTTGAAGGTAGCATTTGGAAAGAAATGGAAATGAAATGGAAGCAAAAGCCATCGATATGATGAAGAACTGAAAGCGTAAGCTTTAATTTGCAGAGTCGTGCATTGAAATTGTGCGACTTTAATAGGAGCTTTAACTTGTTCTGAATTGACTTGCGTATTTTCATTTGAGTCTTGACAACGTATAATGAGATACCTGCAAAAACTTGAGTAGAATTTCCGGTAAAAAATGAGTAGAACTGAATTGTCAAGTCAATGTAACGTGCATTAGCTGTTTTGGAAGTGAAGGAGACTATGAAGTATATATCAACATCATAAAATAATCTTTAATCTCCCTTGAGTCCTTGGAGAGATTAACAAAATTAAATAAAATACTTAATATAATGTATATTTTGAAATATTTATATGTATGATGATATTATATATATTTATACTAAATTATAGGTTATGCAAATTAGTTTAAAAAAATGATAGATACAACAGTTTTTTTCTCTTCCTTAAACTCTTCAAAAAAGTTAATAGAGACTTTTACGGTACTATTAATTAGAAAGGAATGCTTGTTTAAATTACAAGCAATACAATTAATTAGTTTAACGGATCCAAAGACTTCATCCCTACGAAAAGTTCAGCATTATATGGAAGACATTGAAAGAGGAATAAGTTAGAGAAATAAATAGGATCGGTTATGGGTTTGAACAAGAAAATTGAGGAGGAAGGCAAATTTATGTCGACGAGTTGCACTGAATTGAGGAACTTCTTTTTGTTTGGGAACAGTCTTGGAGGCAAATACCAGATCATCTTGGGGCTCTTGAGAAGCTTGAAGAGTCGCAACTTTCTATCAACAATTTAGGTGGAAAATCTCATTGTCCATGTGGAATCTTACTTCCCTCGCCCTTCTTTCAATAAGCTACAATAACTTGGAAGGAAGTATCCCAGAAGAGATAGGCCAGTTGAAGAATTTGAAACGTTTTGCAGTACCAGCTAATAGTTTGTCTGGTTCATTTCTTTCTTCACTTTATAATCTATCATCTCTCACTCTAATATCAGCAGCTAAAAACCTTTTGAACATGACTCGACTTCCATATAACATGTTTTCCACCCTCACAAGTCTATCAGCTTTTGCCACAAGTGACAATAAAATTTCTGGTCTAATGCCAAATTCCATCACAGATGCTTCTTCACTCCAACCGTTCGCTATTTCTTCAAACCATTTTCTCGGTGAAGTTCCCAATCTAGGAGACCTGAAAGATCTACGGTTTCTACAGTTATCATTTAATAATATTGGGAGCAACTCAACTGGTTACTTTGATTTCATGACATCTTTGACGAACTATAGCAAGCTTGACTTTTGAGTTTGGCCTCCAATAAATTTGGAGGCATTTTACCCAACTCCATAGGAAATTTGACTACCCAACTCAGTTAACTATACTTGGGTGGTAATCAGATATATGGTACTATTCCTGATACTTTAGGAAAGTACACATTTTTAACTGGCTTGGGTCTCGAATACAACAAATTCTCAGGCACCATTCCAACTTCTTTTGGGAATTTACGTGAGATAAAAGTATTATTTCTGCAGGAAAATCAACAGTCAGGAGAGATACCAGCTTCTTTAGGAAACCTTTGAATTGATTGAGCTAAAAATTTCAAAGAATATGCTTGAAGGAACAATTCCTACCACAATTGGAAATATGAAAATTTTGTTGAGCCTAGACCTTTCAGAAAACAATTTCATTGGAGCTATACCCTTTCAGAATTTTTGTCTCACTTCCTTGTCGATTTTATTAAACTTATCTTACAACTCATTGAATTAATCTTGGCCTATTGAGATAGGAGAGCTTAAGAACCTTGGCACTCTGGATATATCTGAAAATGATCTTTCTGGAGAAATTCCTTTGACCATAGTAGAGTGTACTAGTATGGAATATCTTAACTTACAAGGGAATTCCTTCAACGGACCCATGCCTCATTCTCTATCTTTGATTAAAGGACTTGCACATTTGGATATATCCCTAAACAACCTTCTGGATCAATAGTACTTGGCTTACAAAACATTTCTTTTCTTCAATATTTGAACATTTCTTTCAATATGTTTGATGGTGAAGTGCCAACACAAGGGGTTTTCGGCAATGCAAGTGCAATATCAGTGATTGTAAATATCAATCTTTATGGGGGTATTTCTGAGCTCCACTAACCACCATACCCTAAGAAAGTTGACAGAAAAAGGAAAGACAGAGTGAAGCTCATGGTTACGGTTATTTGTTTGACCTTTTCTCTTTCACGGATAACTTTGTTTGCTTTCTATTGGAGGCATAAAAGAAGCAAGAATCCATCTTCATCTTCACAAGTGTCAAACAATTGGCCAAGGTGTCATATCAGAATATACATATTGCAGCTGAAGGTTTCTCTAACAACAACTTGATTGGATTTGGGAGTTATGGCTCAAGAAGGCTTGAATCAGAAGATAAAGTTGTTACAATAAAGGTACTAAACTTCAAAAGAAGGGAGCACAAAAGAGTATCATATCAAAATGTAATGTACTCATAAATGTGAGGCATCGAAATTTGGTAAAAATTTTAGCGTTAATTACAAGGGACAAGAATTTAAGGCATTGTGTTTGAGCATATGTCAAATGGAAGTCTTGAAAATTGGTTGCATCCTACTCAAAAGAGTGCATATCAGTCAACATTGGATATCTGTCAAAGATTAAATGTTATATATGATGTTGCTTCTGCACTATATTATCTTCATTATGAAAATAGGCATCCAGTTGTCCATTGTGACTTAAAACCTAGCAATATCCTCCTTGATAACGATATGGTGGCTCATGTGAGTGATTTTGGGTTAGCAAGACTACTTACCACCCTTAGTGGCACTTCTCAAAAGCAAACAAGCATATCTGAAATAAAAGGAACCATTGGCTATACTCCTCCGGTACAATTTATATTTTTTTTTTTTGGGATTGAAGTGATTCTAAATTATGTTTCCTTCGCGAAATCGTTTTTTTATATATTTTTTCAGTTTTTAAAATGGTGAGTTTCTAAACATTAACCATGTCTAATGTGCATATTTCAGAGTATGGAATTGGTTCTGAGGTATCAACACAAGGTGATGTTTATTCTTTTGGTATTCTTGTTTTGGAAATGTTAACGGGAAAAAGACCAACAGACCTAATGTTTGAAGATGGCTACAGTCTTCATACCTACATCAAAGCTTCATTTCCAAACAATCTTTTGGAGATTGTGGATGCAACTCTTGTACCCCAACAAATACAACAGACAACAATAACATCTGAAGGAGAAATTAGGAAAGAGGAGGTGGCTCTTATACATCCCAACTATGAGAAGACTCTAATTTCACTATTTGAAATTGGACTTGCTTGTTCAGTGCAATCTCCAAAAGAGAGGATGAACATGATGGATGCACTAAGGAAGCTGAATCAAATTAAAAATGCCTTTGGTCTCGGGGGAACAAGTCCAGATTGACCACAACAGAGAGCTGGAAAAAGTCAACCAATGTATTTGATTATATGTGTGTGTGTGTGTGTATTAGTACAAGTGAACATGTATGGAATTAATCGGCTTTATTTGTACGAAGTGTATAATATATGTAAACTGATTACTAATGCGCCGGTAACACGGCGATAATTATTCTAATTATACCATCAATTTCAATGAGTTGGACTGTGTTTACATTATTCTAATTTAAACAATTTAGAATAAGACGAATTGAGTAAATTAAAGCCCTATCAAATCCGAACTCAATATACCAATTTGCTTTTGGTCTAAACATATGCTGAGTTCGTTATTAATTAGAATGGCCTTATCGCAAACGTTATTGTTTATGTTCCTAATTCTAATCCAGCTGTATCCATACGTTATCACGTAAGTCCTTGTTCAAGATACCTTCTTCAAATACTAACAGTTTTTTTTTTTTGTAGCTGTCCAAATGTCTGTGGAACTAGGTTGATGTAAGAAATAATATATGAATTAATAGCTATATATATATATATAATAAAGTGTTTTGTGTTGATCCAAGCTTAACTAAGATAGGGGTTCTAATCCTACCTTGAGCATGCGGCTCCTTTAAAATCCAGAACCAATTGTCCCACCCATCTGGTTGCCTACAAACCAACCAGGGGATTAGTCACTGCAGCTGGCAATTGATATCCTGATCTAGTACCAAAAATATGATAAAGTGTTTTGTAGTTATGTTTATGCGTTTAGTCTCCATAATTTATTTTTATAAAATGATGAATGAATTAGCTATAAACTCTTAGATTCAAAAAAATACAACCAATCAATTAGTATTAGTTTATGGTACAAACATTAATAGGTACTTATTTGGTGCTCATCGCTAAATTGAAATCTGGACAATTTAGATCCAGATGGTCCAAATTTAAAAAGTTTATCTATAATTTTTTCAATGATAAATTTATTTTCAAAAAGAGGTATCAGATATAAAATTATATTTATTTTAAATTTTGCATCTACTAACATAAAAGAAAAAATTTCTTAAAACATAAAAAAATTAAGTTGAATAATTCGGATCATTCAAAATTAATCTATATACTCTAGATTAAGATTATCACTCGATTCTTGTGTTTTTTTATCAAAGCATCCGCGTGGCAATATTTTGTTCTTCACAGTTGCCTATGCCAACTGTTAAAGGCGGCAGATGGATCTAATGAGATTATGTCAATAATTAATTACATGCAAGTCACGACTAATGAATAATAAATCATATATGGCCTAGGCCCAAGCCTATGTTAGAGTATTTTCTTATTAGAATAAATCTTATGTGACGTACCAACGATTGATTGGATCAAATGGTAAGTGGTTTGTTCCAACTTAAGAAAGATCTCAAGTTCGAGTCTTTGTGTATGTAGTAGCCACCGTTGGGAGACTCACCCATCATTTCCAGGTGTGCGACACAGGTTGAGTCCGGATTAGTCGGAGCGAAACTCCAGAAATCAGGTGGGAAACAAAAAAATCTTATGTGACGTACTATCAAATATTAAATGTGAATATATCTCAGTTGAAATTCTAACTTTGATTTATCATGTTGTAAGGGACTGATTAGCTCCTTCCACTAGACTCACCGGTTGTATGTATGTTAAGAGTTCTTATAAAAGGAATAAACTAGTAGTAGTAATTGTCATGATTCTGGTAGTTGACTCTGAAATTATCATCTCAATCTTGAACTCTTGCACAACGGGATGAAAGCTAAGCATTCAATTGAATAATCTTTTGGAGATTTCTACGTGACTTCAAAAGCAAACAATCTTATGAAAGAAATAACAATAATTAATAATTAAGCCTTCCACCCATATGTACACAATTAGTGTATATGTAAAAGCATTCACACATACCAAGTAAGTACATACTTCTTCTCATATTTTGCCTTAGATTATAAATTGGGTTGCATCAATAAAAAAAATTGGTTAGATGCACTCTAAGTTCACTTATATTAAGTTTTGGTTTCTATACTTTGTTTTCATTTTTTTTCATCGTCACATTTTATGGGTCTAAAACATTTATTCTTGTATTTTTATAAAGACTTGTATCCAAATTTAACAGTATTAACTTTGGTGATATAGCATTATCACTTTTTGGGAGAATCACTACCAGAAAAATGCCATTTAGAGACGGAAAAATACATCACTAAATGGTTTTTTTCCATCAAAAATTTCCATTTAGCGACGGATTTTCCGTCCCTAAATAGCATTTTTCTGGTAGTGAATCACACCTCAAAAACAAACTCTTAGAGTTATGAAACCTAGAGTCTTATAAAACTCATCTTTCAAGATGACCCTCCCAAATGTGGAACTAACAGCTCTACTCTACGTTCACCATTCTAACAAGCACAAATCCATCGGGAGAATAAAAAAAATCTAACTGTGAAAGCTTGAAAACTCAAAGACCTTATAAAGCTCCTCTTTTAACTTAGTTCTGCCAATATGGAACTTGTGACAGCAAGTATGTTGGTCTGAACATATGTTTAAACTTAGGATCCAAGCATCCAACTACGTATAAAAATACCTCTAATTTTTTGTAGGGATCGTATAGCAATACCTTCAAGCATTAATCTTATCATCTTCTACATAAATTTGCTTTGGTAAATGGTAATTGACGTAGATCATTTCAAAACACAACTGGTCACGAGTTTTCAAAAATTTATTCATGTGATGAATATTCAGAAATGTCAATTCAATCTACCCCAATAGAAGGAAGCCTCTGGTCAGTATCTTCCCATGGATTGATTAACAAATGGAATTTTAATTCTTCTAGTCTTATTTATAGTGTAAAGAAAGAATGAAATTTTTTGTTGTATTTATAAGTCATGTAATTAAATTTTTATATAAATATACAATTGTACTATTTAATTAGACTTAAGTATACTTTTAGTCCTTTATATTTGCGTTGGGTTACATTTTAGTTCTTTAAGTTTAAAAAGTACACTTTCAGTCCCTCAAACTTAACGCCTTGAGTCTTCTTAAAGGAAATTAATGACTCATCAAATTTAATTGATGATTGTACAATAAAATGTTGATAAAATATACTCACATTTTAATTTCAATAATATAATACGTTCGGAACCACCACCAGCAATGTGTAGAATCGGTGGTTCAACTTCTCCTATAGTTGTCGCTCAGCCTCCACATGCTACTATTATACCTCTGCCCCTCCTCCTCCTCCTCCTCCTCCTCCTTCTTCTTCTTCTTCTTCTTCTTCTTGTGGCGAAGGAAATATTCTGATCATTGAAGAACTGAATCAAAAGGGTTAACTGACGTCGTTCAATGTTCTGTCGAAGAACATCTTCTACTGTTTAACCACGTGGATGCCATGTCATTTAAATATTTGATGAGTTAGCAATTTTTGTTATGAAAGACTAATAATGTTAAGTTTGAGGGATGAAAGTGCACTTTTTAAATTTAAAGAACTAAAGTGAAATTTAACGTAAATATAAAAGAATATTTTAGTCATTTAACTATTATTGTGTTGACTTTATTCTCTTATGATATAATATATATTAAATAAGAATAAAA
>JANTPZ010091742.1:0-18934 GCA_025593235.1 Vachellia pachyceras
GGATTCACAAAAAAGAAACTTGAGCAAAAGAATAATGACGCACCCTGAGTAAATGCAGCTGATTCAAAGAAAATAATACGCCTTTGTGTTGGGCCTCAGACTTAAAGTTACAAGCCCACCGACTTACTCGTCATTTGGAACAAAAACCATGAGCTGGAGTTAAGTCAAGCAAAACGAGTTAATCTCTTATAATATGATGAATTAACGTTTAAATCCTCACCAGAAGAGGACTCCACATTTAGTGTACGGCAATGATTTGAACGTTATTGTCTTCAATAGGATGATACGTGTAGTAAGAAAAAACCATACAACCTTTGTTCAAGGCACTCTTGGACACATCATGTTTGGATTTATATTTATATATCATGTTTCTGTCTTTTTCTGCAGAGCATAATTATTCTATTGAAGGTAATCCTATTCGAGGCATTATTTGATACTCAACATGGACACTTCTTCTACGCCAATTTTACTTGAAAGAATCGTCGCGGATTGGGCTTGTGGGTGATAAATTTCCCCTTCTTCTTCTTCTTCTTCTCCGCCTTCCTTCCTTCGTGCTCTCTACCATTTCTCCTCCTCCTTCCTTCGTGCTCTCAGTTATTTCTTCTCCTCCTCCTTCCTCCCAAGTCTTAGTGCCACTTTGCGCCCTTCAAATGAGGTCCAAGCCGAAGCATATGGAGCCCGCCAAACTAATTTGATGAGCATTTTTTTTTGTATAAACCATCCGGTATCTTGGGGTATTCTGAGTTCATTGCCCACTCTAAACTAATCCGGACCCCCCGTGAGAAGACTTTACAGTGGTAGTGAGGTACCGATAAGACAACATTTTTGAGGTTATATTAATTATCGCGGCTGTCACTCCCCAGGGTTCGAATCCTCACCCTGAGGAATACTGGTAGTAGCCCTTGCCAACTCTATCAAGCGCCCATCGGTAATTTGATGAGCATTGATGATATTTAACCATGTCCTAAACGGTTAGTGCTTCCATTTTCTTTCTCCTGTTTCCTTGTTCCTCATTACTATTGATTTTGGTTATTGCATTTTATCTCCTTATAAGGTCGACGAAGAACATGATAGGATTCGGGAACCTTTACTGAAGCAGGGGACATCTTCACTGTGCATGTTTGATACATCCACTGTCAAGCGTGAAGTTATTGTGTCCATAAGCAAAGAAAGGGCCGAATGAATTTACTTTTGACAGTGTTGCTGGAATCCGTTTGACCGTGTTGCGACAGTAGCTGGATTTTGTTAGCAATTGATTCTGTTGTTTGGTGACTATGCTTGCCGTTCTTTTGTTGAAGCTGGCATTACTGTGAAAATGTTTTTGCGATCCAGTTCTTACCATTCTGTGGTTATCTGTCACACTATTTTCACGGAGTTTGCTTGCTTCATTGAGAATGATATTTGCTCGTGACCAATCATTAAATTCACGATAATGAAAAAAACAGGCTTGTCTCATTGAGTGGAATGAAGTTTTAGATCGCATGAGTGAGTTTGCATGTTGTCATTTGATGAGGTTCTGTTCTTAAACATTGAATTTGAAATTGCCTCTGCTCATAGGTTCACCTTGCCCATCTTGTTTTCATCTGAGTGTTGCATATAGAAATATAATTTGGAATTTATTATGCATCTAAATTACTCACATCATTTGGAATTGTGCTGTGAATTTGGGAGTTATTTATGCATCTAAAGTACGTTCACATAGCTGGGAATTGCTGTGAATTGGGATTTTGTTTGGTAACCATGGCTCATGTTATCCAATTTCTTCTTTCTCATAAACTGAAACCAGGTGTTGCGATTTTGAATCAATCATAATGTTGCTGTAAAAATTTTTTGTTTTTAATTGTTGAAATTTGAATACAACCAACAATATATTATATGCCATTGTCGGATCTTGTAACCAAACGACGCTATGAACCTCTCTTGAAGCTTTGTTAAATAGGAAATTTTGAGTTCAAACCATGTACACGGTATAATGGGTGCACAAGTTATGCCCACTAGTCTTAGATCAGAACATGAGAAGATTTGCAGGCAACCGTGGCAGGAAAACCTCCCGTTGCAGAAGGATTCAAACCTCTCTAGATTTCTAGTATGCTTTAAATCGTTTTTAGCTGTAGCCCAAATACATATGTTCTCAAAGATAAATTTATCAGTTCATTATCTTCTTAAGCATTACATGGTCCATAGAACTTAGAGATCAAACTAATACCGGTTCATTGAAGTGATATGGTTAACAAAACTTTGAATCCACTTCGTCTTCCAATAATTGAGCATGTTTGGTAACATTTTTAAAAGCTCTAAAAACCCGTTCAACCGTATTTTTCCGCAAAACGAGATAATCTCCTTTACATATTTGCCTCGGTTTGTTTAAAATCACTTCTTCACCGCGTTCCCAAACGGGTCTATAGTCCATCAAAGTCAAGCAAGCAGGAGGAACAAGGAACCCAAACCCTGCATAGGAGATACGTCACATGCATGAGCACAAATTTATAATATTAAGCCATCATCATGTCAGCCAATGATAGGGATCAGAATGGGGATGGTACGTACCAAGAAGAACGATGCCAATGCTGCAGTTGTCAGCTCCTTGGCAAGACAACGACTTTTCCTAGAAGAGGTCGTTACATATCTGTGCCATGATTGATAAATTTATATAAGTTGAAACACGGTGATAAACTGTTTACCTTAAGATCCATAGTCCATCAAAGTCAAGCACTACAACTCATAGATCACAATTAATTGACAAAGAACATGTTTTGAACATTGCAAGGCACTGTCATAATTCATTTGCCACTCCACAATTTTACTTTCAAAGTCCAAGAGAAATCTAACTCTCTCTACTCCAATATAAGAAGCCTGAATTAATTGCAGCTCAATGACAAAGAAACTTCTGCATTCAATCAACTCCCCCAACTCAAGTCAATTTTCCTTTCAAAATAGCTAGAGCAAGGCTACGCCATATCTCCTAACTTCTCAGATTTAACCTCCAGGACCAAGATGGACATCATTGAGAGTAGTTACATTTTACTTGTTAGGAGCAAGCCCAAGTCACCATTAACCTCCCGCCATGGCCATAACTATTTCCTAGTGTCACGTCCTTAATATATTGCCTTTCATTCATAGCAAAGGCTAAGAGGGGTAAAGGTAACACAAAAGAACCTTTTTACTCTTGATTACTACAGCTATAACTTTTACTGTCAATGCAATATTTCTTCTAATACTGCACAAAGTATTGACGCTACATTTCATGAGAGTTCACAACTGTTTTCTACTTCTATCATGCCTTTTGCCTTTGGTATGGATATGCAGTATTTCTCTTTCAAATAGATTAATGCTAGTTCTCCTAATCAATAATCCACTTTTATCCATCTGTATCGCTATGCTAGGGGATTTTAGAAAAAAAATGCTATACAAATATAAAACGAATACTATTTAATCTAAGAACCACGAATCTAGGCTCTAAATCATTCCGAAATACTTAAATATTAAAAACTGTGCACGCTAATTTCCTTGATTCATACAAAACCCAACTATCTAGGCGTGCCAACAAATTGCCCAGTAGGCAGATCATGAGAAAAAGTGTGAATCACAGAACAAAAACTAAAATTGAAAGCCAAAACATATTTGAATCAATGTACGATCGGATAATGGGATCACAAAGGTTTTGGGATAAGGTCGGACTTGCATGAAGAAAGAGGCAGTCAGGATGAGGCCGATGGCCAGCATGAACACAGAGATTGTCGGGTACCACGAAACGGGGACCCGACTGGTAATGGGTTTCGCAGCCTTTCAGGAAACAGAGAAAAGAAAAACACAATGAAAAGAAGATTCCTGGATGAAGGGAAAAAAACACCTAAAAATGAAACAATCTGAGAATTTAGGATGAATTCCAGAGGATTACCATCAGAGAAACGAAGATCAAAGACGGATCTTGGAGTTGAACAGATGGCTCGAGCTCGTTAAAATGGAAACGAGGAAGAAGATGGTAATGGAAATGAATATAAATATAAAAAAAATGAAATGTCAAAAGATCAATTTTATGGAATTGAATACAATTTAATGGGTTACATTATATAATTCATTTCTACCCATTTTAAGTTTCATTTTCAATTCCACCCTTAAATTCCACCATATCAAATATAAAAAATTAATTTTATTTTCAATTCCACCTCTCAAGTCGACTATACCAAACATATCATAAGTCTCGTCCAAAGCCTAAACAAGCAAGGAGAAGCTTGACGCTCGCAAGTCGCAACTACAAGATCAGTAAACCTCAAATAGTATTCGACTTGGCTTAAAATTGAGGGGAAATCAGTACAAGTATTTTAATTAATTAATTATCTTCCCTTTTCTTTTTACCTGTATTAAGTAATTACCTTTTCAAAAATTAAGTCTCGTTATAAGATTGTTTTTCTTTATAGCCAATGACATTCAAGATTGAAATCTATTATAATATTTTCATTTTTTGGGTGAAATAAATGGGTATAAAATATAAAGGAAATTATACTATTATTAAACAACATGTTTAGGTAGTATAATGTTTAAAAAAAAGGTGTAGGGTTGATGAAATATAAAACTCAGAACGGATTAAACAATCAGAAGGTACTTATGCATTGTTTAAATCTAGTAATCTAGTTAAAGTTTGTAAATTTAACTTGGAATCCAATAGCTACTACTTATTACTACCCTAAAGTCTAAACAATTAAGGGACCTGTTCTATTAAAATTTGTAGATAAAGTATTTTATTTTGTTTTCCATTATAAGAAGACAATTATTTGAAATTTGATCACCATATCATTTAACCCATATTCATCCTAACAAAAGAGTTTGTGCATAAATGAGAAAAATTGAACTGCACTTTATCGTTTTAACATCAGAAAACATTTGGCTTGTTTGGAACGCGGTAAAAAATTACTTTTATATAAATCAAAATAAATATATGAAGGAGATTATCTTATTTTATAAAAAACACTGTAAAATGTAGGTTTTGAGGTCACTCGTTTCTTTGTCAAACAAAGCCCATCATTCTTACATCCCTTTTTGAGTTTTTTCCCTTTCATAATCATTCAGTTTTTTAAACTATTCTTTAAAATAAACAAATTTTCGAGACAGACCTGCGACAGACTACAAATTGTCCTTGGCCTTGGCAGACTACAAGTTTGCTTCGAGACGGACCTGTTTATTTTAAAGAGGAAATTTGCTTCTCAGACTACAAATTTGTTGAAACAGCGAAAGGGAATTACAGAGAGAAGACGTAAGAACTTCTTCTTCTTCTTTGGGGAGAGAAAGAGAATCAATCCATCACAAGCAAGCTGAATTTTTCTTGCTGCTTCTGTAGCCCCCATATCGGAAAACGATCACCATTGTTAATTTGTTATCTTCAATGAGCGAGGCTCATCCTCCGCCGCCGGATCCTCCGACAGGATTGCTCATGAAGCGTGGCAAAATGCTTTGGCGTGCACTCTTGATCTCAAATTTTGTGCTTGGAGGTTCCGCTTTCTCTCTCTCCTTTGCTTGCCATAACATTTGTTTCTTTCTCCCTCTGTTTGAGGACGCGCGGGCACATGGCGCTGTGATATGAACTGCGTCATTAAATCCCATTTACCCCTTTATTTTAGTCGGCAGAAAGCTGAGTAATTGATTGGTTGTTGCTTTTTATTGTGACGGTGGGCTTCTTTGACGTTTTGCGTATTTTTGCATTCCAAGTGTTCGATATATTGCTAAGTAAAACTTTGTTTGGTTGTTTGCTAGTTTTCCTATACAATCAATCGATTTTATTGCTATTTTTTGCTTTATGTGTATCCACATATTTGAGATGACATATCACGGCGTGCTCTTTTTAACTTGCCTTAGTAATCTAACATGTTTATTGTATATTTGGATAATGCCAAAGGTAACTAGAAGTTGAGGCTATTTTTTCATTATTAGTTATGTATTAGTCCTATCTTGATGCCTTAAATAAGCAACTGCAGTTTCAAGTGTTAAGTTTGTTTATTTAAGCTTGGTGTGTCCATGTTCAATGTTTACCATGTTCAACCGTTGGCCATCTGATTCATTGCCATTGTAATTTGCAATTTCATGGCGCACCTATCATTAGTTTGTCTCTTGACTGATATTTAATGTTAAATTTAATCCCCGGACTAAAGTTGGTGTCTTCAGGGATAAATGTTGTTGATGATCAGATGTATAGGTGTTATGTATTGTGTCTTAGATGAATAGGTGATTACAGTACGTCTATATATATATATATATATGGTGTGCTGTTGCATCAATCTAAAAGCATTCTGGTCTGCGATTGTCAATTTTAGTTACCCTTTGAGTTAATGGTGTTCAGAAGATTTCTTGTAATACCCAAATCTGACATACAGTTTCTTTCTGATGCTCAGAAGATTTTTTGCCCCTTCATGATTTTGCTTTGTGATTTATTGCAGCTTATCTCTTTTCAAGGCCAAAGAAAAAGGAAGGGACCGAGGTTCATACCAGGAAAGGTCACAAATTGCAAAAGGAGAAAACTGCTGTTGAAGTTCCTGAACCTGAACCTCAACCTTCCACAACCACTACTTCAATGGACTCGATTTTCGATGATGACTCACTGTATTTCCCTGTCTCCATCCCTGAGGGAGTGCGGGCTCCCATCACTAATGAGCAACAACGTGAAGTTTTCAAATGGATGCTGGAAGAAAAGAGAAAGTTGAAACCCAAAGACCCTGCAGAGAAGAAGCAAATAGATGAAGAAAAAGCCCTTCTCAAACAGATTCTACGGTCCGACACCACACCGAAGTTTTGATTTCCACTTCAGTTTTCCAATTGCTGACAGACTAAAATTTCAACACAAACTGATAGACCTTGACAAGCTAGGATTTTTGCACGTTGAAGTCCATTTTTTTTTGAAGTCCCATTATACAGCAAATTCACTTTACCATATTGACATGAGCAGTTATGCAGCTTCATTCAACCTGATGAAAATCTCTGCACTTTTTGGGATTATTTTAGACTTCATTTCATCATTGAGTTAACGTAGCATCAAAAGTCGCATTGAGAATTATTGCCTGTGAGCCCTCTACTGTGAGGCACTTGCCTATTCATCATTTTGTATTTTTGGTCCTTGGACATGTGAACTCTGTGCTAGCGAACCAAGGATACATTTGTTAGGGAAGACATTGAAGAATGCCTTGTGTCACATAGAATCGCAATTAAGTTCGAAGTAGGACAAGTTCCAAGAACTTACCAATATCAAGTGAAAGTGGATAATCGACTAACACTTGTAAGTTAAATATGTTTTCCCTTACGTGGGACATAATTCCTGTTCTCCCTAAATTTTTTGATGAAACATTATTAGTATTTTGTTATTTGTATTGCAGATAGAAACCGGTTGTAGGTAGGCCCAACATATCATGTGGTTCAATCCCAAAAGAAAAGATGACTGGTTGTGGAAGTTCAAGTTGATAATAGAGGGAACCAACTATCCAAGTCTCATCCCTGGTTTTATGTGATATAGAGATTCATTTTTTTTATCAAATGCAATGACAATTTGACAAAAGTTTCTAATCACATTTCCAAATATGGCTTTTGCAGCATACTTGGTGTCATAATTTGCAAGAAATGCAGCACAAGCACCAGAATCTGTCCTGAACACATGAGCCTGGCAGAATGTTAAAGAAGAAATAACAAATTAACTTTCCAAACATGAGGTAGCTTTGTTTGATTTAATCAGCATAAGTATTTCACCTGCAGGTTCATTCCAAGCTGCGTCACAGTAGGATCTGCAGGCACTAAAGCTAGCTCACATTGCTTTATTGCTTTATGCAAATCCCTCAAGTGCCCCCATTTTGGTTCATTCAGAAGTCCTAATGTGATAGAACAAAGCTTCTCATTAACATGGATACATATGTTAAAATTGAATACATGCGCTTTGCTGATCTTGTTTCCCCATTTACTCTACATGAGTATAATTATCAAAATTAGAAGCATGAATATAATTTGAAAGATATACGAATATGAATGCCATCTTCATCAATAGGAGCATCGTAGTCGTAGCTTGTGGTGATGAATAGGCCACTGGATCTTCGACCAAAGTTTGTTCCTCCATGGTACTAAAAAAAAAGTGATAGATTATACTTAAGTCAGTTTCTACAATATAATTACATGAATTATAAAATTATGTAGGGCTGGGGAGAATGTTATTCACAATGTTCACTACAGCTTAGGATCTTGCAGACCTTGTTCACTGCCGCTTCTTCTACTCCTTCTACCTCCTTCCTCCGCGCTCTCAGCTATTTCTTTAATTCCCTACTCCATTCTCCCGAGTCTTACCTCCACTTCGCGCCCTTCAAATAAGGTTCGAGCCGAAGCAAATGGACCACACCAAACTCATTTGACGAGCATTGATGATATATAACCATGCCATAGCCGATAAGTTTTCTCCATTTTCTTTCTTATGTTTCCTTCTTCCTTCTTATTGATTGATCTGCCTATTACAGTTTATCTCCTTATAACGCCCAGGAAGAACAAAGATAGGATTTGAGGATTTTTACTGAATCAAGGACACCTTCACTGTATATGTTTGATACATCCACTGTGAAGCGTGAAGTTATTGTGTCTATGAGCAAAGGGCCGAATGAATTCATTGTTGCGATTGAAGGTTTTTTTTTATTGCAAATTGATGAAATCCATTGGCACTGTTGCGAATGAATTCACTAATTGCCATGATGAACTTGGTTGTTCGTATCATTTGGTGCACTTCCATATCATTTAGAATCAGAGCAGGATGAATGAAAGATAAGATGGAATTGAATGAAAAATAAGATGAAATGGAAAGAAGGAAGATACAACATGACTAATACCAAATGAACGTGGAGATCCCTAACATGTCTCTAATATCAAATAAATAATATAATGAAATCGAGTTGGATTTGATTTAATCAGGTTTGGCAGAATTCATGACCAAATGCTTCGACAGATTGGTTTAGTCTAAGCACAAGTTATTTTTACTTATTTATTTTTAAAATTTTGTATGTTAATAATAATGCTTATTGTTAAATAATGAATATCTTTTTTTTTGCCGGAGTTAAACAATGAATATCATCAATTTATACATAAAATTTAATATTTTAGGTATATTTTTATGATTTTATGTTTTTCTGCATACATTTTTTATTATTAGATTACAATTTTGCACCTTATATTTAAAAAAAATAAAAAAAATAATATTTTATTGAGATGCCAGGTCCAGGCGGTCCACTGTTTCAACAACCCTACTGCGAGGCAGTTACCTATTCATCAATTTGTATTTTTGGTCCTAAGAGATGGACGTGTGAACTCTGTGCTACTGAACTAATGACACAATGGATTTGTGTAACGGAACGTTTCCAAAAGTTAAATACACGTTTAACAGTGTTTTTTTATAAAATGAGATAATTCTCTTCATATATTTATCTTAACTTACGTAAAAGTATTTTTTTATCGCAGTTCCAAACGGGCATAATAATTTGTTGTTATGATTTGATGTGCATTGGTTCGCTTATGTTTGAAGTTGGAGATGGAACCTCCTTACATATTGACAGAATGATTCACATGCACATGAAATGACAGTGATATGAACAGCATAATCTGACTCAGAATGTCTGTTATATGCTATGGGCAAACTCGCTACGTGAAAACTGAAAACGTTGAAATATCACTGCTTTTACAGAAGAGTTTTTTAACCATTTGAATGATTTTATTAGGTATTATATCGTTAAATATGTTTAAATTTATAAAATTCTTGAAATCTATTCTTACTAAGATTCTCTCAGTATATTTTTATAAATCATTCTTACATTTCTCTTATCTTTTTCTCTTTTCGATAAGAGTCAAATAAGGGTAACTGAATTTATGTTTATAACAAAAACTTTCTTATAAAAGGGTGAGGGTGGTATTGCTCAGTTTGGTGAGTAGAGATCAAAAAGCAATGACATGGACTTTGAAGTTTGAAATGAGACAACCCATAAATATGGTGGTTATAAGGCATTGAATATGGTAATCAGTGAGTGGACTTTGTAAATTGCAGGGACCACAATATCCATATCCTCCAGATTGAGAATTCTAACTATATCCATATCCTCCAGTAGTCCAATCCCAACCAATCTTCAATCTCTTGCTCAACAAACAGAGTATAGGACTTTGGACGAACTGAAACAGTTGAAGATATTTAATTGTCAATCAAGCTCATATATGTCTGTCTCTTGTTTGTCCGGTTTAAACAATTTTGATCTTGTTGCATTCTCTCTGCAATGCCAGGAACCATCCTGGTCTCAGGTAATTTCATCTTGTGGAAGTAATTCAACCGTGAATCACCACATGGGTTTTCTCTTACTTCCCTTTTTCATATTACAGTCCTAGAATGCATGGGTCTTACGTTATCTTCAACATCCATAAGGGGTAAGCAACTTGATTTTGATTTTTCAGTTTATCCGAACCTTTTTCCTCTGTCACCTTCAAAATGTCATTCATAACTCGTAATTGTGGTCACTGCAGTTTCCATGGGGAAAACAGAGTACCTAATCAGCGAGAAGGGAGACTTTTCCTTGTGAGTTTAACTGAAAATCCTATGTCGTTCTTTCAACGTTTCTACGGACGATTTCAAGTTTATATTCTGTTTGTTTGTTCTATGCAGCCCATTGACTAGTCTTCGTGAGGATCTCATTATCAAACTTCAGGATGCTGATGGAAATGAAATATCTCGTAAAGGTAGCTCTAAGAACACTACCCATTTGAAAATTTGAGTTTTTTTTTTTTTTTTGCCTTTTCCCTTTCTATTTGATCATTGGGTAAACCTGACTAATAACATATTATGGAAGGGTTTCATACGAAGTCAATAGTTGAGAAAGTTGTTTGGGAAGACGTCTTTGCCCTTGGGCATGGACACCTGCATCTGAAGCTGCAGTTCATCCTCAATGACGAAGATCGTGACAGGATTCGTATGATGGTACTGATATTGATTCCTACCTATTATGCAAGTTTATTGGGTTTCCGAGACTTTTCTTGATAATAAAAAGCAAGAGTCCATGACAATAAATAAGATCAGTTTGTGGCAAGAAAACTTCCTTGTGAATTCTCTAATCCCAGCATGGAAGGCCTGTGTGTGTGTGAGAGAGAGAGAGAGAGATATTATTTGCAATATAAGAATGATTTGTTAGATTGTACTGGACTTACGGTCATGAAATTTTTTAGATTGCAAATGAAAATGCCTCAGCCAAATACTTTCTCCTGATATGGAACTGATGGTTGTTCAATGGGTACTGGCCTATGAATTACTGTCTCTATTAAATGCTAAACATCTAATTTGTCGATATTAAAAAAATAATTTAGTTATTTATAATAAATGAGTGTGGACTTCCTAAATTATGTTTGTCAATCATGTTTATTGAAACTACCCCTTAATAAACCTTGTAACAAATGCAATCAATACAAATACTTTTAAAAAAAATGATAAATTTGGGAAATAATATATGAAGGTCTTATATTTTAAATCAAAATGAAGCATTTGTCTAACTCTTATATTAAAAATTAGAGATAGTATTTGATCTATCCATCTATTGTTTTGTAGAGAGAATTTGCATTGAAGAAAAAACATGATGAGCTCCTCAGAAGCAGTCCCAAGGGTTCAGAAAGTCGTAGTGCTTCTGTTGGCAATTCTGCATTAACCATCAGGAATGATGAGGTCTCGGGTTTGATCTTTACTTTAATTACTGACTAAATAAGCAATGAAAATACAAAACAAAAAAGAATACAATGAGATCAAATAGTGAGTTGAAGTCTATGATTATGAGTGGCATCCTTCTTTTCCCTGAAGTGTTTTTCCTGATATTCTAAGTTCTCCATCTTCTCAAGAATCCCCAAAAAGATACCCACAACTTCAAGCCGTTTCTAGAGAGAGAAGTTTTGTTGGTTTCCAAACTGAGAAGAAAACTGGCACTAACATTGTGTTGGAGGCTGAGCCTGATCTAAAGCAGCTACAACCAGTTAAGGATTTGATTACTTTTCAATGTTTTCTCTTTTGTGCTGATGAAAAGCCAAAGCACTATCTATTGTTTGCTTAATGTTCATTTCCCATGTTTTAGAACAGTGCAGTTCACTATAAGGAGATCTCATCGAACAAACCTATGTCAGAAGCATTTGATCTCACTAAATTACAAGTAAAGGGTTTAACTAAGAAGCCTGGCTTTGGTTCACCATTTTCAAAAGATCCTCAGAGAGCTATAATAATTTCAGAGGAATTAGGAGCAATTTCATTAAGAAGCTCAAGTCAGAATGAAGTTGCAGAGAATAATCTGATAAAACCTAATCCCAGCAGTGTGAGGAAAATGATTAGTGCCTTTGAAATGCAATCTGGTCTAGCTCAGGTATTACAAGTGTTGTACAATATCAGCAATTTATATTATTGCAAATATTTTGTCAACTGGGGTTCACATTGGACTTCTCTTAAAACCAGGACATGAGATCTCCTATCAAATCACCTCCAACAGAACACCATTCAAGTACAATCGAAACAAAAGCTTCTTCCAAGGCTCAGCACTCAGGGAAAGAGAAGGCTAGGAATAATGGGCCAGTAGGCTGGTTAAAAGGAAAATCCAAAGGTAGCTTTATGGCAAGAGAGTTGAAACAGGCCCAATTTTATAATGGAGAAAGTCGAGAGAGACTTAATTTGCTTAGTCATGGGAAGGAGTTTTTGAACAAGAAAAAAGACTCAAATGCCACGAATGGATTCAAACTATCACATAAATCAGATATAGAGGAAGAGAAATATAGCAAAGATTTCGTGAGAACATTTGCATTTGAGGAAATTACAGACTCTGGGAAGATACCTGAGAAGATTTCTGATAGATACCGCCCTAGCAATCTATTTGATTCCGGACAAGATTCTAGAAGCAACCCCAACAAAGAAGTAAAAAGGGAAAATGCCTTTAAAAGTTCAAGTGAATTATGTACCAAGAGGGATTCGCCACCTAAACTGAATTCAGGGGTACAATTGGAGAATAATCGTTGCCCTTTTGAGTGTTCTGGGGCCTGGATATTCCCTGATGAACCAAGAAAGTTCTGTCTAACAACTGGTGGTAAAAATGTAATGGCCTTAATGGAAAGTCTGGTTACAAAGCGCATAAACCATGAAAGAAGTTTGGATTCCTCGATATTAGAAAATATGGAAAAGGTATCTAAAGATTTTTGGCAAACCTGTTGGTTGATTCCTCTCTTTAAAATTTTCAATAGAACATTCATGTATTAACAATCAATGTCAAAGATGAAATCCCTCACGTATTGAGAATACCTGAACAAATAGTTTTCATTTTTAGTTATGCCAAAGAACATTGAGAGGGAAAGAAGATTGAAGATACGAAGTCCTCTTTTGTATGTCTCTGACTAGTTACTCTAGTGTTATTCCTTTTGTTTTTAGTGTTAGCTAGAAATCTTTTAGCAGCTTTGTAATAGATTAGCATATCTTATGTCGTTATGATTTTGTTGCCTAGTTTCAAAATTAAGCTGTATATGATTTATGATTCTAAGTGATGGCTTCGCTACCATTTTGTTTGTGGATTGTTAAAGAATTTAAACTTATGATTTGATTAACCGGGCTTACATTATTTGATCTATTTTCCTTTTCTTTTTTTTAAAGAATGCAGCATATATTGGGACTGGAGCTGAAGCGAGCGAACATGTGAAGATAGATGAGACCGAAGAGTCAAAGTCCAAGAGCTCTGATGGTAATAGTGATGAAATTTCAGGAAGACCCGTTAAACAGGTCATAATCATCTTTCAGATTTAGCAACATTTACTTCTTAATTTCAAATTTTTACACTCTCAGCTACCTCTTCATAATTTGTGGAAAGATAATCGGTATTTTAATATTTCTACCACTGGGCTCACGTTCATCAGTGAGCTTGGATCTGTGATAATGGATTCATCCGGTTATTGTCTTTTAGATTTAATACTACACTCTTAAAGAAGATTAAAACATGTTGCAATCTCTATTCACTTGAGTAACTTCCTGCAAAACTGGTTCTAAGAAATGGGTATGGATTGATAAGTATGGCAAGGATAGAAACTTGTATGGATTTGAACATATAATCTTTCGAATTATAAGCCAACTTCTTACCAATTGAATCAACCTTTGTTGACTGCATTAGGTTTTGTTTTTATTACTGGAACTTATGTTTATTCTTTTAAGAAAATAGCAATGTCTTTCATTGCAAGGGCACAGATCGCCTCCTATTCATTCAAAACAATTTTTTTAATGCCGATCCTTTGTATGTTGGGATTGTCTCATTTTCAGAATGATATTATTATGTAATTCACTTTTACATACATTTTGGATAGTTTATAAGGGGAAAGTAATAATAACATCCTGCACTCAGCTATTGTCCCATCTTCAACTTTCAGGTTATAAAAGTTGCAATCATTATAGGGTTTGGGATATTTGTTCTTCTCACAAGACAAAGAAAAGGAAGGTATGAAAGTTAAAGCATTTCCAGGTCAATTTTTTTTATTATGCTCTTGTTTCCATATCATGCATTGACTATACTATGAAGGAGACATGCAATTCAAGATTGAAGTTGATTGAATCTGATGAAAATCATATAGTGCCTCTAAAAGAATGTTAGGTATACATTTGTTAGGGAAGACATAGAAGAATGCTTTGTGTCATGTAATAGCAATTAGTTCCTAAGGAAGGAAAATAATATCTAATAAATTTTAAGAACTTGTCAATAACAAGTGAAAGTGGATAATTGACAAGTCCTAAGGGATTGTCAATTATTATTTCCCTTACTTGAGACATAATATTTATTCTCCCTAAAATATTTGATGAAACATTATTAGTGTTTTGTAATTTGTATTGCAGATAAAAAATGATCATTGGTAGGCCCAAGATATCAGGTGGTTCAATACCAAAAGAAAAAAAGAAGGCTGGTTGTGGAAGTTCAAGCTGCACTATATGTAGGGAACCAATTATCCAAGTCTCATCACTGCTTTTCTGACATAGAGATTCTTTTTTTTTTTAATCAAATGCAATAACAGCTTGACAAAAAAAATTTCTTTCATGCAGACTTCTTTCAAAGTAATTCTCACATTTTTTTCTGGTTTTGTTGCCGCAATGTAACTTATCAGCTAAGGATTGCTTCCTGTCAGAATTATGCAGTTTAGATTCAACTTCTCCTTAACAATTCTCCAAATTATAGCTTCTTTGGTTGGTTGGAAGGGAAATTCTTTAAAATTTTGAAGTCATGAATGAACAAATTATGTTCGGCTTAAAAGAAAGTATGCATGATCCCTCTAGTCTTACAGCCTAGTGGCATGAAAGCCTCTTCATAATTGATATGTCACTATTTGATCTCATTTGTAGCATTAAGCTATTAGTATGTGCATGCTTGTCTAATTCACAAAAGAAAAAAGAAAATTGTGCATGACAATAACAGACCAACATTAGTTATCCCCTACTTTTAGTATATTTATGTCACGAGGATGAGAAACAACTGTAGAAACTTGATTGTGAACTGTGAGTCTTGAAAGATTCCTTAATGTTTGAGTTCTAATGGTTATCCAGCATGAGATGAAGAGAAGCCGAATAGCATCAGTAAGTTGCACTACAAACAAAATCTTATATTTAGAACCATTACAAACAAGGTACTTTAGGATCGAATGGGGTAACATATTTGCTAAAATGTCCTACACAACATGCGAAGTGATGCAAAGTCAATGAAAGAGTGGAGCAATGCGAATTGAGGCCAAGTGGCGCGTAAACTCCCATGTAAGGAAGAGACTATGAATTCAATTTTCATTTGTAACATCAAACTCTCATTTATTACCCCTTTAATAAATGTTATTGTATTTGGTCCTTAATATTAAGTTTTACTTAATCAATTTGGGTAGAGCAAGAAAATGAAATATGTTGATCAATTTGAATAAAATGATATGATATCCCTAAAATATCCATGCATCACATTAAATTATATATTAGTTTAAGTAAATTAGTATGAGAAAATACATGGAAGATAAATGGGTTGAGATATATTTTGAACCAAATCAAACCCTAAATAACTTTTATATTAAGGACAATAAGTAATATTATTTTTTATGCATATAGAAGTATTCCTTGTTCTATTTCAGATATAGAGTACAAAAGATAAACCACTCTTAATTTTGTTTCACACATAAAAGTTGAAATGCAAACCCTATACCACTCCCTTAAGATATGAAAGATGAAATGCAAACCCTATACATGCCAACCTGATTTGGTTAAATTATATTATTTATTTATTTATAATATCAATAATGATTATTTTTTAAGAAAGATGTTTGTGTATTTTGTCTTTTAATGTTGAAGGCCTTTGAGCTATGGCTTTCAATCAATGGGAAGAAACTTGGATCAAATCAGTCCAACAGTCAATCGGTTGGTTCATTGGGCCATAGCCCATATGGGGAGTTAAGCCGATTTGAGCTGGCTTTTGGATTGAAAATCGGAACTCAACATGAGACCTGTTTAGGAACGTGTAGAAAAGTACTTATACAAGTCGAGATAAATATATGAATGAGATTATCTTATTTTTAAAAAAATATTGCTGAACATACGTTTGAGCACTTCAAACACTAAGTCAAATCGGCACATAGTTTTAAACAAACCGTACAATGCAAAAGGAAGAAGAAAGTGAAGGGGAAAGAAAAGGAAAAAATGAAAATGAAAAGTGGTGAATAATATTATATATATATATAAATGCTTATGTTCCATTATATATATCCATTGGCACATGCTGCATTATCCCCTAATCTTAATATTAATATATTTATTCCATCTGCTATTTTGGTTTCTGTTTGTATAAAATACTGATTCAAAAAAAAATTATAATATCTTTAAATTATATTTAAGCAATGTTTGACAAGTCATAAATCTATTCTTCTTGATGTATATTGAGTATTTGAGTTGTTATAAATCATGTGGTGTTGATTGCTAGGTTGACCGACTTGTTAATTCTCCACTGCTAATGATTTTTCATTTTTATTTTGTTGGGACATATATTTTGAACTTGTTAAATTTTCATTAAATTGGATTAGTTATACTTAGACCATTATATACATATATAATACTTATATTTAATTCGTATAATATTATATTTAATTTACATTTTTTGTGATAATTTAATTATTACATTTAAAACATTGGTTTAATGCTTCGTCCAAAGCCCTAGTGTTGGGCGTTTGCTCGGCCTCCACGCACTTCGCAGACCGTCTTCACTCCTAGTTGAGCTTCTTCCGTCGTGTGTCTTCCACGTCTTCTCTTCTCTCATTGGAAGGTTCTAACTTGTCTTGTTCTTTGCTCTGCTTTGCTCCTTCTTTCTTTCTTCTTCTTGGCCAAACTCGTTTTGAATGCTGCTATGTTGTGTTGGACATGAAGGAAGAATAGCCGAGAGCTATCAATACATTTGAATTAACCGCAGAATTGTTAGGTAATAAAATTAAGTGTTTACTTGCTCAACCAGGTGATCGCCGAGTCAATTCAATACTCTGCAATGACTCGCAGCCTGAAGAATATCAAGAAAGCTAAGAGGAAGCACAAGGTTTAGTCCTGTTTATTATCATTCAGTTCTCTTTGGAAGATCTGTTTTTCCCCTTTGGGAGTTGGCTGAAGTATTTGGTTATGGGATTAAAATTCAGGGCTCAAAGAAAGGGGATGGGTCTTCATCTTCTTCGATACCTTCTGCTCCAACCAAGGTTTGGCAACCGGGTGTGGACAAGCTGGAGGAAGGAGAAGAGCTTCAGTGTGATCCTTCCGCTTACAATTCTCTTCATGCCTTCCACATTGGATGGCCCTGTTTGAGGTAACATACGGTTGTTTTTTTATTAGTTTTCCTATTTTCCATTTTCTTTGCTTCACGAGTTAAGTGAGGAAAAATTTAGGTTTGTTATGGGATTGTTATCTGTACTTATTGCTACTCACTCTCTCATTCCCTAAGAATTTTGCTTTATTTCTCTTTTACGGATGCTAATTAAACAGAACTTTTTGATATCTGCATAGTGGAGTTACGTTTTTGAACTCCTGTTGTATTCACGATAGGACGGAATTAGCGATTGCTTAGCTTTTAGAACCTGGGATATGTAGTCTCACATAGATGTCCTTTTCCATCCTGTATTGATATTCAAAATGAGAGTCTTGGCTACCATTTTCTGGGCCTTTTAAATTTTGCATATTTATGTGCTGTATGATAAATATGCTTTGACAGCTTTGGCATTGTTCGTGACACTCTGGGCTTAGTTCGGACTGAATTTCCTCATACAGTTTATTTTTGAACTCCTTTTGTATTCACGATATGACGGAATTAGCTATTGCTTAGCCTTTAGAACCTGGGATATGTGGTCTCACATAGATGTCCTTTTCCATCCTGTATTGATATTCAAAATGAGAGTCTTGGCTACCATTTTCTGGGCCTTTTAAATTTTGCATATTTATGTACTGTATGATAAATATGCTTTGACAGCTTTGACATTGTTCGTGACACTCTGGGCTTAGTTCGGACTGAATTTCCTCATACAGTTTATTTCATGGCCGGGACTCAGGTGAGCTTTACTTTATATATTTGTAAGGTGAAGATTTTATTGAGTTATTGGCCAACTTCAGGGCACTTGTGCCTTCTTCAATTTCTGTTGGATTAGTTTGTTGGAATATTAGTTGTGAAGGTAAACAAGTTGTTTTCATTTTTTTCCAATACTTTTTTAGTGGGGTGCCATGCGCTCAAAGGAGTTTTTTGTGGAATGTTTATAATTACCAGTAATTTAGAGCATGAAGCCAAATTCTCCCTTTTATCCTCTTCATTTATATTTTTTTTTCTATTTCACATTGTCGTCATTTTCTATTGATAGGCAGAGAAAGCTTCATGGAATTCTATTGGAATTTTTAAAGTATCAAATATCA
>JANTPZ010091743.1:0-20659 GCA_025593235.1 Vachellia pachyceras
TAGACAAAATCAAAGTTTTGGAGCAAAACCTAGATTTCCAAAATATATCTCACACGAGCTCTACTTCATCACCAACATCTACCCCTTTTATTTTTTTTTTCCTCCCATACAAAAGAGCCTTGAAAGGCTAAATTACATCACTGCTAGACTACTCTTTGGGGTTTTCACTTTTCAGATATGAAGGTACTGTGGCCCCTTTTTTTTTTTTTTTTTTTTATACTAATGAGCCTGGAGTACATAGAAAAACGAAGGCTAGTAAGACTCAGGGATAGATCCCAATGACTCTCTGGATACCAGGGTCCTTAGATGTTGAGGACAACCATCGTAAAATTCCGATCTCGAAAGCCCCTCATTCGCCAGCCGAACGGCGAGCTTATTCTGAGTTCTGGGCACATGCCCAATTTGCAGATCCCAATTATAGGAGATGAAGTTTCGGAGCTGTAGTTGGAATATTTCCTGATAAAAGGGGAGTAGATCCCAAATACTCCTCGGACACCCAGGTCCTTAAATGTTCAGGACAGCTATCATAGTAAACCGACCTCGTAAGCCCTTCCTTTGCCAGTAAATCAGCCAGCCCGTTCTGGGTTCCGGAAATATGGACAACATCCAACTGCAATATCCCTTTTGATTTCTCTTCCCTGATGGGTTTCCCCCATATCTCATTCTTTGGCCCATCGTATGATTTCATGTGGGCCCCCATCTTATATCTACTCATCCGCCTCTCCTTTCAACATGTTTTGGGCTTCAGCCTCTTGTCCCATCCCAACAAAAATTCTCTCTTTTCTATTCATAAAACCTTGAGTATCTTTTCTTACAATAACTTTGGTGTCCCACCAACGGTTGGTTGATTCAAATGGTAAGCGGCTTGTTCCAGTTTAAGCAAAGTCTCGAGTTTAAGTCCTAGTGTATGCAGAAGCCATCGTTGGGAGACTCACTCACCATTTCCAGGTGTGAGACGCGGGTCGGGTCTGGACTAGTCGGATCGAAGCTCCGGTGAACCGAACGGGAAAAAAAAACTTTGGTGTCCCATTTGTATAAAAAAAAACTTTGGTGTCCCATAGGCACAAGGGCGGCTCCCTTTAATGGGCATGGGACATCGTTAACTCTGCCTAGTAGAACACTCGCCCAACTCCTTGACGCAGGCGCAGCCACCCCAGCTCGACTTCCCATACACATAATTAATGTATATCAACTCACTCCGACTTCCTCATGGGGTTCCGTCTCGTATGTGTGTGTCTGTTTAAACATCGTTTTGGCTCCTTAAACTTACATTTAATAGTGTTTTTGTTTCATAAATTAAAATAATTTTTTTCATATATTTACCTTGTAAAATGTAAAAACATTTTTCCATTGCTTTCTCAAACGGGTTATGTGACGATCCCTACACTTCTAAAAGCCTGTCCATATAAGCTTGTATCATAACCCCTGTTGCCTCCCTCTACTCCAAATTCAACCCCATCTTGTTCGCAGGTCTTGCTTTTATGTCATAGGCATCCACAATGGAAAAAAAAAAAACCTTGATGGTTTCTCATATTTTATTTGGGTCCACACATCCTCAATAAACACCAACCGTTATGTTAGTTAACTAATGGACGATTTCACCCTTTTTTTAAACTTCTGAGACAGAATTGCCCCCCCTTGAAATTAACTAGCTGCTTTAACCTTAGAGATATTATTGTGGAATATGATAGTAAAACACTTATTGATATGCTCTGAGAAGTGTGTACTAAATCCTAAGGCATCATTCATTCCCACCTTCTTGGAGATCAGGAGATCCTTCCGATGAGACGGAATCTCCAAATTCAATTTATACCTAGAGAATGCAATTTAATTGCGGATGAATTGGCAAAGAAGGATCTGATTGCTACGGCTTTATTTGACATGATGCCTCAACATATAAAATATACTGACTTATAGATGTGCCAATGGAAAAAAAGTTTCAAGAGTATATATTGGCGAATACAAACAGATTAGCACTGAGAATGCTTATTAATGCTAGATGGATACAAAAGCAATTGTGAAACATAAAGAGGTTTGGTTTAAATTCTTTAAATAGAACATGTCCGTGTCTATAAGGCATATCCTTTTGAAAATGTTCAATTTTTCTAATGAATTAATGCTAATTTCATGATATATATTTTCAATATATATATATATATAATTATTGAGCTTAAAAGGAAAGGGCAGGTCAATATGTTTTCAGGTTTAAATAGTTGAACACTTAAAGCTTGATTTTCCTTTAACGGGCTAAAACACATGCCCGACCTACCTTTAACTTGAACAAGTTTGAGAGGGTCAGCACGATGAGTTCAGCCCACGTTGACAGCACTAAAGATTGTTGATGCAGAATAAGATCCCCAACGTACACAATGAAGACTAGGATTAGATTGGCTTTGAGGTTGATTTGAGGGATACCGTAAAGGAAGATTTAGAGGAATGTTTGTTCCATTACTGCCAATCTTCCATATTTTAACTTGGAAATGATTAAATGAGCACAAGAATGAATACCTTTGTAGAACCATGAAGAATGTTTAGGTTTTTTTACTAATGGTAGGAGTATTCAGGTTGATACATTTCACTTTTAATGTCTTAGGTAACAGTAAATAAGAATTAGATATGATTTGCTCCAGAAATAGAATTGTACGGCTTTTTAATTCTTCATTTTATCATCCAAATCTTAAAAAAACAAGAAGGAGAAGGAGGAGGAGGAGGCAAGAGATTAGAATTGAAAATGGAATTTGGTAGCTCAGCTTCACACAAGACATAACATAAATATTTGATGCAGATAAGGCAACTTGACCAACGTTAATCTAGATGCACGGGATTTAAAAAAAAAAAATCCCCTCTCCAAGAATTTATTTTGCTTTTCGCAGAATTCAAAACTTGTCTGTATATGATAGATTTGTTCTCAAGAGTGTTGGCCAAAAGAACTTTCTCATCATGAGGAACATTAGGCGGGACTACGAATTAATGATTTTAATATGTTGTTTTCATAAGATTTTATAAATGAGCTTTTGTAGGAATTTAATTTTTAGTGCAATTCAGTTATAAAATTATTTTCGATACCTTAGTAGACAAGCTATATAATAAATGAAATGGATTATAAAAAATCGGCCGTTAGTGTCCATGTGAATCGTGTGGCTGTCATCATAACTAATGCAACTCATATCAGGTTGATTATTGATTATATAAATAGGACCTACACTAATTATGTACTACCTCTTCCGTTTCTCAATGCCAAACCCAATTGATAATGTTACCTTTTAATTTAAGATTTGTAAATTCAGAAATTTAAAATAAAATCTAATAAAGATACATTTTTCAACATTAACAATTCATCCTTCTAAATATAAAAATATTATACTGAAATATTAAACTTTAAGCATGTTTTTGTTAACATTTAATGGTAAAATCATCATCTGAATCTTCATCACTTCTTTTTAACGAGGCTAACAATGTTAATGTTAAGAAACTAAAAATACATTTTATAAATGTATTCTTTAGCCTTGTTTTTCAATGCTTTTAAAATGAAACTTGCCCTATGCTTGGATGGAAGGAAAATGAGGGAGGTAAGAAAACCTAGAGAGAAAACTGGGGAGAAATAAGTTTTTCCCTGTTTTGACAGGAGAGGAAAAGTGGGAGAAATGAAAAGTTGGAGAGAAGATGGGGTGTGAGTCCCACCACATTTTCTCTCCTACTTTTCTCTTTACACATGGAGAGAAAACTCTTTCCTTATCTTCCCACATACTCTTTATTACTTTTTCATTTTAAACCATTAAGTTTAACATCTAACTTTTTAAAAATTTTGACTATGGCTTACTTTCTTAAAAAGAATAAGCTTTAAGATATATTCTAATATCTAATTTATTTTTAAATTGCTTACTAAAACCTCACAACCTTAAAAATATGATATATTTTTATCTAAATTATTTTGTTTAGAAATATAATAACATGAAAAGATATCTTTAATAAATAATTTGATTTTAAATTATTTAATGACATTAATGTTAATATAATTTTTTTCATTATCATATTTAATTTGATATTATACTTTATATATTTTAAGGTTATTTTACTTGTTACTATTTATTAAAATATTTTTATTTGAGGATATTTTATCCTTTTAACTATTTGCCCATTTTCTTTCATCTTTGTTTTCTCTCATCCATTTAAGCAAGATAAGTGATAATATTTTCTCTCCACTTTTCTCTTCTATCCATTTTCTCTCCCATTTTTTCCCTTTAAACTTTCCATCCCATACAAGCGGAACCTTAAATGTTACTCTGTCAAGTTCATAGACGTAACGTAGATAAATGGATGTTTCTCTAGTCCACTGATAACTAACTCATTCGCCAACTCTATGTAGTACGGACGGGAACACAAATTGATTCTGCAATAAGCCCCGCAAACTGCGGAAGGTAATTGCATATGTTGACTTCAACTAAACAAGCACAAGTTTGAAATGTCTAAGACTAACTTTGTTTGATTAAGTCCAACAACAACAAACTTTTACGTATGCACTATAGTACATAGATTACTGGGTTTCCAATTTTAATTTTACTACAATAATGTTACTTCCGATCTTTAATACAAGAGTTAATTTGTAATGAAAATTGGATATTATATATTAAGTACTGAAGGGAGCTCGTATTACGGTCCGCCTTGTATTTATTTAAATTACATAAACAATTTTCAACTATCCTCTATATATATATTTTTCATTAATTCATTATGTCTGTCTAGAAGAGTCATTTGATTTCATTTGAACATTATATAGGAAGATTATATGCATTGTATGAAGTGTGACAAGTGAGTTGTAATGTTCATGCATGGTTTACAAAAAAATATATTGGTATCTATTTGATATTTTATATTGATATTGATTAAAAGGGTATACATTAATTTCATGAGGTTACAATAAGCAGATTGAACTACAACTTTTCACTTGGGAGTTTTTAATACCACTAGGCAACAACTTTAAATTAAACAAAGTGAGTTTTAACTCTGAAATTTAACTTTAAAAGTTTTTGTCCTATCATTGTGATCCAAACTACGCAGTTTCTATCATACGTTGCTGTTAGAGTCAGCAGACGTCTCCTCTTTTATCACGGAAAGCCATCGGCTTGACTTTAATTCAATTCAAAGTCAAACTAAATTTGGTTAAGAAATGTGTCTCCTATTATATTATAATCCACTTGGTTGGAAGTCCACATTTCCCGCAATTTTCTCTGACATGAAGCATCCTAATTAAAACCCTAAAATGCCCCTCTAGGAAACTCTATAAATACACTTGCCAGCCAAACCACGATTTCATCATCCTCTTCCTTCGATATATAATAGAGTTGCCTGGCCAGCAACTTTCCAAAACCCTAATTAAGCTAACTGATTTGATATCCTCCCACCATGGCCATGAAGATTAGCTTGAAGGGTTTTGTGACAGTTGTTCTTCCATTATTATTTCTATCTCTCGCTGTGCAAAGCACTTTTGAAGCTGATGGAGGCATAGAATGTGAGAGTTTGGGTAAAGGCAATTGCTCATTCGCAGTATCATCAGCTGGGACGCGATGTGTTCTTGAAAAGACAGTGAAGAGAAGTGGCATGGAAGCATACATCTGCAAGTCATCGGAGATCGAAGCAGACAAAGTGATGAATCACATTGAGACTGATCAGTGTGTTGAGTCTTGTGCTTTGGACAGAATGTCCCTTGGAATCTCATCAGACTCTCTCATTGACTCTAACTTCACCAAGAAGCTCTGCTCCACTCAGTGCTACGACAATTGCCCTAATGTTGTTGATTTGTACTCCAAGCTCGCCGAAGTAGAAGGTATATATACACATACACATATATACACGCCCATTTACATATATAAATCCTAATTACATCGATCTTCTAGTTTCTTTGGTTTTGCTTTTCACAATGTTTGTACCTGTTAATCCATCTCCTGAGATCTAACAATCCTTTTAAAACCATACTAATGATGTTGATATGTGTGTGTGTGTGTGTGTAGGTGTGTTCCTTCCCAAGTTATGTGAAGCAATAGGTGTGGATGTGAAACGAGCAATGGCTGATGTGAAGAGCTCTGGTGCCGTGGCTGCATCATGAACCAAAAATGGACCGGAAGTTTCCACAGAGGAGATGATGATGTATTTGTTATTTTGAATATATTCAATCAAATGTATTTTGTTCATTTATTGAATCCTATAGTTATTTACGGGATGGACTAATTGCATTCCCACAGGCAATAAGATGTAACTTCCACTGTTCTATATGTAATTCTATTTCATACATATAATACATATTAATGTCTCTCTAATTTTCAATCTCCCAAATTTTTTTCTCTATTTTATAATTTGATTCTAGGTAAAATGAATGACACAATGATATCTCATATACATGAAACAATGTAATTTTGAATTCATTATGATTTTCCCAAGAAAAAATAGTCTAAAATTATGCAGTTTTGATATACTCTTTTAAAAATTGTAAAAATTTAAAATTTTACCATTTTATGCCCATAATATATCAAAATGGCATTCATTATGTATAAGACCTAATTATCAAAAGAAGAAAAACATTTGGAAAGTTTAATCACTACAAAAAAAAGGCAGTAGCAGCAATGGTTATTTTATACATTTGTAGCGGTTCCAAAAACCGTTGAAAAAACTACCGTAGCAAGGGGTTTAACAACGGTTTTACAAAACCAATATATATTAGTCAAACATGTTACTAAATTTGCAATGTTTGTGATAAACCATTGCAAACAAAGGAGAACACGGAAATTACGAGGAAATATTTGTAGCGGGTATGATGCCACTATTAAATAAAGAGCATTTCAAATTTTTTGTCATGAAAGTTGTAGTGGTTTCCAACCACAATATAATAATTGAAAAACAAAAAATAGTAGCGGTTAAGGAACTGAAACTAATTATTTTGTTGATGAAAATTAAACTTACTGCCAAAATTTTTAGTCGGAGGGGGAAATTATCCTACCAACATTTTGCAGTAGTTATGAAACTATTACTGTTTATTCATAATTCAAAATTACTCACTATGTTTGTGACAAAATTATCTCGATCAATGTTTGTAGCCGTTCTAAAAACAACTACTAAAATTTGTTTAAAAATTGTATTTTAAATATTTTAATTAGAATCAATTATTTAAATTTGATTAAATTAATTTTAATCATAAAATGCCGGTTACAATTAATAAATAATCAATTCAAAGTAAATATTATTAATGACATATATACGTATAATGTAATGAAATGGCCAAAAAACCTGGAAAAAAAGATAAAGCATTAATATATTAAGAAATTATTATTAAATTAACAATAAGCTGGTTGTCAAATAAATGACAAGATAAATTAATATAATTAAAAGATAAAATAAGTATAAATTGTAAGAACGAAAACCAAGAAGAGTAGGCATTGTAATAGAATCTTTAAGTTGGATCTTGCGGATGAACTGTGATCAGCCTTGCAAATGAAAGAAAGATGAAGAGAAGGGAAAATGAGAAAGAATCGAAGAAGAGAAAGAGTGAAAAATGAATTGTGTTGGAAGGGGTATTTATATGATGTGTTATAGCCTATAGGAATTAGCAACGTTTTAAGTGATTGTATTTTGCAATGATTATTTTAGTAGCAATTTGTTTTAGTATCGTTTATGTTATGGTTTTTGTAGCGGTTCAAAAACACTGCTAAATATGTATGTTTAAAAAAAATACCACTACCAATTTGAAAGAAATTAAATTACATATACTAAAGTACCTATATTATTTATTTAGCATCATTAGCTCTGATAAGAGGTAAATCACCAGCTTCTTTTGGGAAGGATTTTTTGTGCTCATCGCTATCGCCTATTCATAAAGATTTATGGGCTTAAGATGAAAAACCATGCTACAATCTTTATGTTTCTCATACTCCACATAATAAACTTGTGCCTTTAATGCTAAAATATACGACTCATTATCTTAAGATTCACTTCTGTGAACTGAGGCTTGAGAAATTCACAAATGTGATTCCCAACTCATCAGTATTGATTCCATGAGGAGTTGTCATATTTTCCCAAGAACACTTGAAAAACGTGATGGTGAATTGCCCTTAATAATTCAGTTCGATGATATCAACTAATTTTCCATATAAGGGATACCTCTAAAATGCATGCCACAGTCACTACTGCTTGCATAACTTCTTGTACCAAAAGTCTCAAAAACCCTAGAATTATGTTTATGAGAGCCTTGATAGCATGAAACTGTGTAGAACTTAAACCTATTGATGTTGTATGCAGTAAACCTTTTCGCATACTAAAACGGACCAATTGCAAAATATGTCAAATCAACTGGGTGGGAGTTGTCATCAACAGATGTTTATGTTCGGATATGTAGTTGATGCTTGACATAACTTCGGAATTGACTGTTATGATTAAGCATTATATGAGTGGACAAATATAATTTGAATTTACAAAATAATAAGTTGGTAATGATACTCATTCAATGAAAGGATCAACTTGATTGCAGTTGATTAGGACATTCTATGTTCTTTTAGCATCTCATAGGAGTTAAGTTGAAGTATTGATGTCTTCCAACTAGTCTCCCAACAAGAGAGAAGAAACTTGTTGATGTTGACAGACCAACACCAAGGCAATCATCGACACGAGAATGAAGGTTGAAAGATATCTCTATGTAATCAAAGTACCGTGAACAAAAGTTGAGGACTTCATCCCCTATATAACATTCTGCTATTGAACCTCTAGTCATGCCTTATTTCTCACATATGACTTCAACTTCCCTAAGAACATGTAATAAGTTAATAACATGAAGATAAAGTAGTATTAGTAACGTGCCAATGTGTGTAAATAATGTGTGTGAATAGTTTTTAACATGAATACCTTTCAATGATAATACAAATTCAATATATATAAATTTGAATTTTATATTTTTTATGAATAATTAACAATTTAATTTAGAAACATTAATTTAAATATAATTAAATTAATATCAAATTTTCAAATGAATATAAATTTTTGTTCAAATAATAATGCACTAAATAATAGAAAACTATCAATCGTTCGATTGTTAGGGCTAGGGGTTATCCTGATCCTCGGGAGGATCCTCTCTCCTAGTATGTTGTGGGGGCCAGGGTCAAAATGAGCTGGTGGAGGCATGAAGAAGTTCGGCATAAGAGGAAGCTACGGAGAATCACCGCTAGGCTAGGCCACTTGAAATGCCATCTATAGTAGGGAATTTGTATACTATCTCCATCTGCACCTACGCCTACTCCTAAGTCACCTGCACCTACGCCTGGACCTGCGCCTGCACCCGTGCCTCAATCTCCTCCTACATATGCCCCTGTACCTCCTCTCTAATTTTAGCGCACAGCGACGCTATATAAAGATCAGAATCATTGTGTTTTATGGGTCAAGATGTAGTCGCCTATGATGCAGCAGTAGAAGATGAAGTCCAAGCTTCATATTTGCTTCCCCTGAAGATAATGATCCTAGTTGCCATAAACCCAATACCTGGAAGCCCTAACTTTATCTATGTTCCCCCACTAATATCAAATTGCTTGAAGTTACCCCCTTACACAGTCAAGAAGCGGTTGTATAGCTGACCACCTTTCCCGATCGGTTGCCATGTGAGCTCATTCCTCGGCACCCTTATCCTACACCCAGCATCAAGCTAGGAAACATCTCCCAGTGCGAGCTTCCTCTTCAGCACCCTCCCTGTCATATCTGCACATTTCATTCAATCATTAATATTCAAAATAAATTAATAAATTAATTTGAATAAAAATTAAAATTGAAAGTATTCACCCTAAACAAGTATCCTTACTAGCGGAAAAACTAGTTGACGGCTAGCAGATAGATATGGTAATTCATACTCCTTGAAAATATCCTCATCCTCATAGTTCTCAGCCTCCTAGACTGATATATTTATCCCATCAACCTCAAAATCATCGACTTGATGTCATAAGTATGCTAGTATCAAGGATTTTATCATCAGAGATCATAAGATCCTTTCCAGGTTTACGACCAGGATCAGAACTAGACATCTATATATAAAATGAATATCCTTAGCCTTGGCACCGCTAGTATGCCATATCTCATTATTAGGAATCAAAGGATCCTTTCTAGGTCTACGACCAGGATCAAGACCATACTTTTATATATCAAATGAATATTTTAATAATTACAAGCATTATATTATAATGAAAAAAAATTAAATAGAAAAATAAATTAAAATGAAAAAAATATAAATTAAAATAAGTTAATAACAAAAAATAAAACGTAATAAAAATAAAATAAATTATAAAAAAAATCAGAAATAAAAATAAATTAAAATGAATTATAACTAAGAAATGAATTAAAAAGGTTAAAATTAGTAGTGGTTAAAATTGTCGTGTGAAATGCTACAAAATCCTACCACTTTCTTGGAAAATGAAGATTATAGTAGCGGTTTGTCTGAAATGTTACAACATACGTGGGAGAAAGTGACCTTTCAAATTTGCAGAAGTTTGACTGTCAAACATCGCTAGAAATAACAATAATATAATTGAAAATATTTGTAAGTTTGTAGTGGTCATGGGACCGCTACAAAAGGAGATACTCTTCGCATTTTGCAGAGGTTTTTATTGCATAATCACTGCAAAAATACACTACTAATGTTGGCGCATTCTTCCAACCATCTGGGGCCAATTTGGCACCACATTTGTAGCGGTTTATAACCGCTACTAGTATTTTCTCGCGTTAGTCTCTCTTGGAAGTTACGCATTTATAGCAATTTGATTAATGAATGCTATATATTATGAATTTAGTAGCGTTTTAAAAAATCTTTACTAATTTACCGCTAGAAATACCACCTTTTTGTTGTGAATTATTATGGATCAAATTCAAAAGTATTAGAGAAATGCACATTAGGTAGCAGGTAACTGAAGGGTAGTCTCCATTTTAATTCCTACCTTTTGATGTATAATAATATTCACAATAAAGCTTTGGGAAGCATTGCAAGTTTGAATCTTTTAAATAAAAATGTTATACTAGGATAGTTCTTTCTATTTAAGTTCAACAACACTTAATTTTAAAATAAACCCAGGTATGCTTGGAGCTAGCCATTCTTGCTCTAGGTTTTTACAGGAATCACAAGAACTTCAAATACCAAGACCTAATGCATTGGCCTCGACGATAAGAGGTTGAGATCGATAATATTGAGTACAAGATATTTATATTTAAAAATTAAATGAGACAAGTAAATGACATCTAGGACATTGCCACCTAAAAAACAAGAGGTGGTTCTAGGAATAACAAAAAGTTTTGTGAACGTGCATGTATAATATGCTCATGTATGTTATAGTTATCAGACGAAAGAATGTTATTAACATAGTCCTCTTATTCTCTTTATTATAAGTAATATCATTAAATTTTTATATAAATATTCAATTTTATATTTCATTTTTTAATTACAAAGGCAAACTAGGCTTGAAAAGAGAAAAAAAAAACTACTAGTTAAATAGGGAGTTTACACCCCCACAAAAGACTGATTGAACATAAGTTGACTCTTGCAACTTGGTGGAGCTTCTTGAAGAAGACATACCTCCAAACTCCTTGGATGAGTTTTTTGCCAGTATATTAGTACACATTAAACTTTCTCTAGGTACATGGCATAATTGTACATTCAAGTTTTTATATAGGAGGTGTCGAGTTGCTACAACTTCATGACTTAACTGGTGAGCAGGTTCTCAATCCTCGAGCAAATTATTGATCATTTCTAGCGAATATGAGAAAACTTGGATGTTCACGAATCGCAATGATCGACAAACTTCCATCCCTGTTTAGATTGCCAAAATCTCTACTGTAGTGATGGTGACATGTCCAAGTGCACTTTAAAAGCCCATTATCCAATGACCTTAATCATCTTTGATAAGCCCTGCACATGAGTCATGGTTTGGCACCCGAACTGATAGATCCACAACCAATCTCATGACTCCATATGGTGGTGGTGTCCAATGTGTATCCTTATAAGAGCTTCCCTAGAAGATCTAGTGAATAAACTTCCCCTAGATGAATCCTCCATAAGGTGGAACATCCACTGCTGGAAAATTTCTTTTGTTGAAATTCTGCTAGATTCAAACACCTACGCACATCTGATCTTCCATATTTTCCAACATACAAGCTCAAATATTTTTAACCACGGCTATCATTCAAATCTCGCGTTACCAAATTGACATGATGCATTTCATGAAAGCTAATCTTGTAAATCACAAGAAAAGAAAGCAATATATATGTTAGGATTAAGAAACTCTCTCCATACATCTCTTGCTCTCTTATAGTATTGAAGAGCTGAATGAGTTTGAATCCCATTAGGTTTAGGAGATTTGAAAGCTCCCAGAGAAAAGTCGTGTTCTTGATCTCAACCTCACTCACTTCTTTATAATGGGAAAGGATTTGAGAATCTTGCAAGCACAAAAAATCACTAGGCCAATTTAAGGTGGAGGGGATATTGAGGTCTTTGGTATATGAATCCTTGTAATACCTACTCGACATGACCTTCAATTCCTTTGAGTCTTGAATCTAAGTCCCATTGTCATCACGCAAAGTAAGGATCTTTTTCTTTCATCATTTGACAACAGTGGAAACATAAAAGTATATTGTGTTTCGATCTCCCAATTGCACCTAGATTTTTTGAAATTGAGCCTACGTTGATCGGGACATTAACATCCAAGGATCAAACATTTCCATCACTGTCACCATCATCTTCTTAGCTTGCCTATCGTCACTCATTCCTGGAGCATTTTTTGATGAGTGTACTGCTGGCACAGGTTCGTAACTTGCATCATGATCACATCCAGTACTCTTCCTCCAGGGACAACTCTCACATTAGTGGCCATAACATCCACAATCAAAGCATATAAGCCTTAGCCCCTCATATTCCACATTAAAGCCTTCCTCAGTGGCAATGATTCGTGGAACTAAAGCCCTATGTTGGTCTACCAATTCTTTCACCCAACCTCGCTATACAATGGATGTTGTCACAATGCATTGGAATATTTGGGTTATGAACCCAGGTACAATGTGCCTCAGTTGGTCCTTGAAAAGGTGAAAATAAGGTGTCCATCTTTACATAATGACACGATGCTAAAAAATAACCCAAGGTCTACCATAGTGGACCTTCTTCTAATGGTGCTTCCATTACTCTTGATTGGAAAATTTTACCACAAAATAATTGTTAGGCAAATCTATTGGCTCAATTTCAAAGATACCCTATAGCTTTGTAAGTTGAGATTTAAGCATGTAGAGATTGAATCTTCTCCCTAACGCAGTGATAATCAAGGAAAAGTTCCAAGACTTACACCATTCATTATACTCTTTTGGAGATATAGGAACTACTGGTATATTTTATTGATTAATGTTTTTCTTGATTACAATGAAACATGTTGTGAATGACTTGTAAATATGATTAAAAGAGGAATTAAATAACCTAGAATGTAGAAGATCATAACATGTGATCTGGCAAATTTGGATTCATATATATCCACCCATGTAATACTTCATTGTACGATATATATATATATATATATAAGATCCATATGTATAGATATCATCATCTACATCTAGAGAGTTGTATGTTTTAGAAGAAGATTGTATAGTTTGGGAGGGGATTTTTATCCATATACTACTATCAAGCATATATGAAGGGACTAAGAAAGTGTTGCCTTCACAAATTAATAACTCATGCATGAGCATATATTGTTTAATCAGTAATGTTGAAGTCTAATCATTATCCCCACTCTGTGATGGGGTAAATAATTTTGGTAAGTTAGGGGAAAATTTTGTCATATATTTTTTTATATTTTATTCGGAATTATTTTTATAATATATTTTTAAATAACATATCTTTATATCATGGCTATTGAAATTATCTCAGTAATTAATAATATTTTTGCCTATTCTTCAAAATCTAAAAGTATATTTCAAATTCATATGACAAGTTTAGCAAATAGTACTGCTTCTCATATTAATACATATAGAGAATTTCCCTCACATCAATATAGTTTTGTATACACATCCTTGGCATATATATGCCTTTGTTAGTGTTCACATCCCTCCTAAATATTATAAACTGAGCTAATATTCAAGTGGCTAATGAATACAGTTTCACATTGGTTGACATTTCTTTAAAGTTTCCTTAGGTATTTTGATATGGGATTCACCGGATGCACCCATAAATTATGATTTGATCAGCTAAAACCCTAGAAGAATTTATTTCTAGATTTTTAGGTATAAAAAGCTCTACAAAAGTTTATCAAACTTTTACAACTTAACCGATCAGCTAAAACCTAGATAAACTCGTCTCTAGATCTTTAGCTATAAAAGGTTTCACAAGAGTTGATTGCTCTCTTGTAACCCAACCGTATTATACCCATAATAGAAAGCCCCAAGCCAATACTTGTCGAGGAAAAACTTTTCATTTATCCTGAAATAACCGAATACAACTTTATCTTTAAATAAAGAAACTTACTATCCCTAATATTACTCAAAATATAAAAAATATATATTAACATGATGTTATCTACTTAAATCAATGATGTTGATATCAATATCATTGAGATCACTAATTGAAAAAATTTCCTAAAAGATAAATCACTAATATCTTCTAAAAGTCCTTAAGATGATTTAAAATATTTAAAAGATATATCAAATCTTTCAAATTATCAACTAAATACAAAATGACCCTTATTAAATAATAAAATTACATAAAATAAAAACAAAAAAAGACTTAATTGTCTTTTTCCATATGCACCTCTTGATAATTGAATGCCAAGTAAGATATTTATACTACAAAAAAAGGTTGCATTAGTAAAGGTTATTTTATGTATTTGTAACGGTTATAACCGCTATAATTACATGTTGTACCGCTGCTAAACCCACCGTGGCAAACGATTTAGCGGTGGTTCAAAAGAACCGCGGTGCACATAGATTAAATTGATACTAAATTTTCAACGGTTATACAATAAGTGCTACACATTCTCGACATAACGGAAGGAGGTACGAACATTTTGTAGCGGCCCATAACCGCTACTAATCTGGCCAAAAGCAACAGTGGACCATGATGTTTGCAGTAGTTATAAAACCGCTACTACTAAAAATTGTAAATCCCACCCAAAAATCATGAAATTTTCCCTCTAAACATTTGCAATGGTTACATAACTGCTACTAAATAAAATAGTAATTCCAGCTCTTTTTTCAAATGTGAAAAAAATTCCCTCCAAATTTTGTTTGTAGCGGTTTCATCAACCGCTACTAATTTAAAAATTTGTTCATGCCTTTTTTTGTTGCGATTGAAAAACTGCTACTAAAGATAAGTTAATGGGAAAAAAAGGTGATGTGTTTAAAAAATTATTAACAGTTACTAACTATAATGAAATTTTTTAAAAATTTTCTGGCTAATTAAAAAAAGTTTTGTAGTTCATAAATACATTAAATTAAGTTAAAGAAATTGAAAAAATTAAAGATAAAAAATTTTTAAATATAGTTTATATTATATTGAGTAAAAAAACTTGTAACAATAAATTAAAAATAGTAAAGACAAATTAAAAGGAATGACGAAATTTAACATTTAGAAAAATAAAACAATAAATTAATAAGAATTAATTTAAAAAACTAAACAAGCAAAACAACATAGAAGGAGGAAACCAAATATTTGAAATTAATTAAATAAATTAACATTAACAATTAATGTAGAAGAATATAAACCAAGAAAAATACTAAACCAGGAGAAGACAAATAGCATCGGCACTCCAACATTACAAATCCATAAGTGAAAAACGTATGGGAAGAGGGAAGGGTATTTATAGGATCTTCTGCGTGTATTAGCAGCAGTTTAGGTCACCAAAGTTTGCAGCGGTTTAATTTACCAGCGATTTAGGTCACGCAATTTTGCAGCGGTTTACAGTGACATTGGTTGTATCTACAACGTTTAAGGTGATGCTTTTTTGTGGCAGTTTATGATATTTGCAGCGGTTTGTACGTTCAACATTAAAAAAATTACGCACCTGATTTATTTATTCATCTTCATCAGCTCTAATAAGGGATAAACTTCATCTCCTTCAGGTAAGAAGTTTTAAAAATTAGTATGCTGGAATGGCTCCGCCTCATGTGTCAACTGTTCATCACTATCACTCATGTCATAAATATCTCTGGCTTAAGATGAACAACCATACTCCAATCTTTATGTTTCTGATCTTTGACATAATAAAGTTGTTTTGCCTCTGATGCTAGAATATATGGTTCATCATCTGGAGAGTCACATGTGTGAATGAGCATTGAGAAATTCACAGATGTGATGCCCAACTCATCTGTGGTTATTCCACGAGCAATTGTCGTATTTGCCCAGGAGCACTTGAAAAGCGTGACGGTGAAGTGACCCTGGTAATTCAATTCAATGATGTCAACTAGCTTTCCATAGTAGGGGACACCTCCAAAACACATGTCACCATCAATGAAGCTCGCATAATTTCTTGTACCGAATGTCCCAAAAACCCATGGAAATTTGGGTGAGAGAACCTTGATCGTGTGAAACTGTATAGAACTTGAATCCGTTGACGTTGTATGCAGTAAACCTTCTCGCATATTGGAGTGGGCCAATGGTAAAAGTTGTCAAATCAACTGGGTGGGGGTTGTTGTCATTGTACATTCGACGTGCAAACCAACTTGGGAATTCTCTATGTACCCTTATGTCAACCTCAACGGACGTTTGTGTCCTGATACGTAGCTGACGCTTGACATAACATCTGAACTCTCTAACATAATTAACATATAAATATATATATATTTTAAATTAATAAGATAATATGTTGGTAAACATACATTAAATTAATAAGATAATAGGTTGGTACTGATACTCACTGAATGAAAGGATCTACTTGACTGCAGTTGATGAGTACATGTCGGTGTGCCTGAAGCATCTCATTAAGAGTGAGGTTGAAGTATTGATGTCCTCCAATTGATCTTCCAACTGGAGGGAACAAACTGGATGTCGATGTTGAGGGACCAACATCAAATCGATGTGGGAGTCATGACTCTTTAATCCAGATACCTTCCGAGACTGCAAATCGATGTACCTTGAAATGTTGCTTGGATATTCATCAGGAACCCTAATGTTCTTCAAATTTGAGAGATATATATTCTTATTTGGCTTTGTTAAGGTGAATTTTACTAGTTGAAACCTGTCATTGTCGTCTGGCCAAGCATCTTGATGAATTCCCATGAATTGTAAATCCTTCCTGGCTCCTAGATGATCTTTGGACTTCCCAGAATCGTTCAACAAAGTGTACAGAACATTATCGCACACATTTTTTTTCAATGTGCATAACATCAAGACTATGACGTAACATATTAGTCTTCCAATAAGGAAGAGTAAAAAATATACTCCTGTTCCGCCATTACTGAACCGGGTCAACCTCCAAAGTACTACGTGGTCTCCTTCCGCCTGGTTCTGAATTATCCTTTTTTCAAACTCAAAATTAATATCAGTAAGCTTACTCAAAATATCAAAACCACTTAACATGATAGGTGATCATCTTCTTTCATGTTTTACATCAAAAGGATTTCTTTGCAACATAAATATGTGCTTACCATCAAGAAATCGGCGATGTCCGATAAAGCACCACTTCCGACTGTGTGGTAGGCGTAATGACTTCGTGTCAAAGTTACACACAGGACAAGTGAGGTCAGTATGCACGTTCCATCCAGATAAAGTTCCAAGACCCGAAAAGTCACTTATCGTACACATCAAAGCCGCACGCAATTTGAACAGCTCCTTATCATATACATCGTATGTCTCAACCCCATCTTCCATAATTCAACCAACTCCTTCATCAAGGGTTGCAGGTACACATCAATATCGTCACCAGGTGCTTTCTTTCCTGGGATGATCATAGACAAAATGAATGAGTTCTGCTTCATATACATCCAAGGAGGCAAATTGTATGGAATTAATACTACAAGCTAAATACTGTAACTTGTGCTTAGGTTCCTAAAAGGATTGAATCTGTCAGTCGCCAAAGTAAGGCGTATGTTTCTAGGATCCACCGTAAAATCTGGAAATTCTTTATCAAACCCCCTCCAAGCCTCATAATCCCGTGGATATCTTAACTTACCATCAGTATTCTCTTCAACAGCATGCCATCTCATGTGATCAGCAGTTTTAGTCGACAAATACAATCTCTGAAGTTGCGGCTTCAAAGGAAAATACCTAAGAATCTTTGCAGGTTTCTTTTTCTTATTCTTCCCTTTCCCGTTCGGCTTGTATCTCGAGGTGTTACACCGCTTGCAAATTTCTCTATAGCATCTTCTCCCTAATAAAGCATGCAATCATTTGGACATGAATGGATTTTTTCATACTTCAAGCCCAATTTAGTGATAATCTTCTTTACATCATAAAAAGATGTCAGGATCGAAGCTTCAGGGAATGCATCGAGCAACAATTCTAATATCATCGACATTCCCATATCAGATATACCATATAGACACTTAATGTGATACAATTTAACTAAAAAAAGATAATTTGGAGTATTTTCCACACCCAGGATATAGAACTTTGTCAGCTTCTTCCATGAACTCAAAGAAAGTATGAGCTTCCGCGTTCCTCATGTACTGAGGTTCTAGACCTTGCATTTCATCTGTGACTACATTGTCATGAACCCTAAAAACATCACGAAGAGCATCATTGATGGGGTTAACTCGATTCTCTTCCACTCTTATTTGCGAGAATGCAGGAGTACACTCTCTCAAGACATCACCAGTTTCTTCATGATATACCCAGTTTTTGTAACTTTGAGGGAACAACTTAACTATCAAGTGTTCTCTAACAACATCTTTAACATGCCATTTTTTGAATTTACATTTAGAGCAGGGACATGAAATCTTACCATTAATCTTGCTATGTCTATCAGCAAAATCCAAGAAACTGTTTAATTCGGCCAAATATTGAGTGGACGTGCGAGGAAACCTTATCCATGACTTATCCATCACATGACACTTGAGTGCAATATCACTAAGAATAAGAAAGTGTGATCAGAGACAGAAATTAGAGGAAGAACGGAGAATTTGGCAAGAAATCTTATTCTGGAAGGATTAATTTGGTGTTTGTCAACGGTCACAAATTTGCAGCGGTTATAAAAACTTTATCAAATGCATGATCGTTGAACTTTGCAGCGGTTTAAAAACGTTGCTAATAGTTGACCGTTGGAAATTGTAGCGGTTTACAAACCGCTACAAAAAAAAGGCAAATTTTAAAATCTCAATTTTATAGCGGGTTTTTTTTAAAATTTTAAATTTGCAGCGGTTCATAACTGCTGCTAAAATAGAGGGAATTTTTTTAAAATTTTAAAATTTGCATATATTTATATTAATAATTCATTTTTTTTCAAAAATTAATAATAATTATTCAAATTTTAAATATTAACAAAAATTTGTTATTTCATTCAAAATTTAAGTATTAGTGAAATTCAACAATTAATAATAATTAGTAAAAATTTAAATAATAATTAATTCATTTATTTAACTTTAAGTAAAAAGAATCAAATTTTAAAACAAATCATTTAATTTCAGAACAAAAATTTATTTAACTTTAACTTGTAAAATTATTTGTTAATTAAATATTTATTTTATTTAGTGATTGGTAAAATTATTTAACTTTAATATGTAAAATTATACTATTAATAAAATTTAAAATCTCAGTTAAATAACATTCAATAATAAGACAAAATTTTAAATCAAAAACAAAATTTGTATCAAAAATAAAAAAGAATACAAAAAATTAATTATCTGCTGGGGGGCTCAGGATACTCGGGTTGGGGAGCTGGGGGTGGTTGAGGTAATGGGGGTGGGGGGCCATGGCCGACAGCGGAGGTAGCTCAGGTGGAGCAGAGCTAGGGAAGGCAGCTTGGAATGCCATCTGCAGCATGACATTCGCAGCCTGCCTCCACATCTCCATATGGGACTGCATCTCGGAGTGCACTTGGGTCTCTACCTCCTACACCCGCGACATGAACGACTGCTCCAACTGCTCATTCTACTGCTGTTGCTGCTGCTGCTGCGCCTGCAAGTCATCTAAATCTGCCTCTGGTGCGCTGTACTGCTGAGGTCCAGATGTAATCGCATGGGACGCAGCAGCAGAGGAGGAAGTCCCAACCTCATATCCTCAAACCCCACAGTTAATGGTTCAGGTCACCCTAAACCCGAACCCTCAGTGAGGCAGTGGGGTCTACAACTGACCCTTGAGACTCCCTCAGCTCAGCGTTTATACGATGAATACGACTCTGTAGTTAAAAAAATATTAAATTAAAATATTAAAAATTAAAAATATCTAATGTAAAAATTAATTACAAATAAAATTATTTACAAATTAAGTATACGATTTAAAAATTAATTATCAAATAACTAAATAATTATAAAATTACTAATGTCAAAATTAATTCAATAATTTAACAATTAATTATAAAATTAATAAATAATTATACAAAACTTCAGATTTAAAAATTAATTATAAATTTAAAAATACATATAATGAGCTCCTTGTTGATACCTTGTTTTGATGATAACAAAAATTATGTTAAAAGATTGCAAAATGATTTTTAAATCACAAGCTTTGAGTATTGAATCA
>JANTPZ010091744.1:0-19309 GCA_025593235.1 Vachellia pachyceras
CTGTAAAATGGAGAATAAAAGGTAAAAAGATGGCAAAGAATAGAATAAAAGGCATTAAAAATATAAAGTGAAATTTTCGAATAATTTTTAATGAAAAACATATCTTTTTGGGAAAAATTCAATAAACCCCTCTTCAATTTCCTAATCCCTGAATAATGAGTCCAATATGTAAAATTTCATATTGGTCAGTCGGCAAAAAGTGAATTTCCATTTTTTAGGATTTTGACAATTCAAGAGATATTGAAAATTTCCTCATTTTTAATAGGGTTAAGATGCAAAGATACCTAAAAACCTTTATTAAAATATCTTTTAATACCATATATTCCATATGTGTAAAAATTTCATAATAGTTAAATACAACGTAACACCTTTAGTATTATTATTATTTTTTTTGCAGTGAAGTTCATGCAAGTTTCCCACGTACATATAAAACGATATTAATTTATATATAATGATTATGACATATATGCTCATACTTTTAATAATAATACGTATTTTTACACCTTTAAAAAGTTAATATTACTGAAGATACTTTTAATAAACATTTATAGATATTCTTACAAGTTCACTATCACCACATGTCAATTGATACTAGTCATTCTTTATCCACACTACAAACAGATATTTTGGATCTAACGGTCATAATCACCACCAAACTAAGTATCTAATCCAACGATCCACAATCAATTTTCTTCTCTTCGAACATTAACAGGGCAAAAAAAAACAAGAAAGATAAGACAGAGCGAAAGCCATAGAAGATAGAGATGGCAGGAATGGTAGTTAGAATTCCTTATGTAAACATAATTGTAAATGCTTGTGTTTTCAGCTTTATTATGTGTTTAAGTGTCTACTAATAACATTCTAGAATACTCTGTATTGTAGCATGCAGATGGCACTCTATCAGTGGTTCCGTACAGTTACTGTGCTATTATAATATACAGTGCTCAGGGTCTTTGATCATCAATCGAGCCATTTGCCTCATTGCTTGCCTTGTCACTATCTCGGCTATCCTTTTCTTCTTGGTATAAGAGCCCATCCAGACACGAGTCATGGCCTCTCCCCAAAATCCATCCCAACCCACTCAGCAAGCGTCACAGCCCTCTGCAAACCCTGCTTCATCCCCGGTAAACCCCTCAATCTCCACCAGCTCCACCACACCGCCTCCTCCGACCACTGAACACACAAAAATCCTCGCCACTCCCCTGTCTACCGTCTCTACTAAGTCCGTTCCTCTCCTAAACTCCTTGAGTCAGGTCAGTCCAGTGAAATTCGATGGGGCTAACTTTCTATTATGGGAATCGTTGTTGCTGCCCGTTCTCCGTGGTCACCGCTTGGATAGTCATGTTTTTGGAACGAAAGCTGTTCCACCAGAGTATATTCTCGACACTAACACAGACATCTTCCCCAACCCAGCGTATGATGATTGGTTAGTCACCGATCAGATCCTCCTCGCCTGGCTTTACGGTACGATGACCGTGGAGACAACGTCTCAGTTGACGCAATGTAAGACGTCTTGGGAGCTTTGGGTGTTGGCGAAGAACTTGGCTGGTGTGAATACCAAAGCTCGAGTTCAGCTGCTGCGTTTCAATTTCCAACGAACTAGAAAGGGCTCGATGAAGATGGAAGAATATCTCACAAAGATGAGATCTCTAGTTGATAAGCTTACTCTCGCGGGAAGTCCTGTCACTCCCGAAGATCTTGTGTCACAAGTCTTCTCAGGTCTTAACACTGAGTACAACCCTCTGGTTGTTTATTGGACAGACAAAGACAACTTGAGCTGGGCAAAGCTGCATCTCAAGCTCATGACCTTTGAAGCCCGCCTGGAACAACTAAATAGTACTGCCTCACTCACCCAAGCCTTCGCCCATGTCTCTGTGAAGACTGAGGAGCAGAGGCCAAGTCGTGGATCATGGAGAGCTCGAGGGCAGAGGAGCCATGATCGTGGCAGAGGTGTTTTTAAGCCTTGGAACTCAGATGCAAGGTCAGATGCTCAGGAGAAACCTCAATGCCAGCTGTGCAAGAGATTTGGTCATGAGGTGAGAACCTGTTATCGCCGTTACGACAAGGACTACGATGGTCCTAGTGGAAGAAGGAGTGTTGGTTCAAATGCCTCTTCTACTCCTTCAACCTATACTGCTGTGAACGAAGCCTGGCAGGACCCTTCCTGGTACTTGGACAGTGGTACTACTCACCACGTTGCTTCTTCCTCTACCTATGTTGATCCTAAACCTGAGGAAACAGGTAATCATCGAATTTTGGTTGGTGATGGTTATCCTTTGAATATTACACAATCTGGAACCTCCATGATATCATGCAATGGTTTTAAATCTCTTAGTATGAAGGACATCCTAGTTGTTCCTAAAATGACCAAGAATCTTTTGAGTGTCAAAAAGCTTACCACTGATAACCCTGTCTATGTATCTTTCTACTCACATGAATGTTTTGTGAAGGACCTGCACACTGACCAGGTTTTGGCATATGGAGCTCCGAGTGAAGGGATATACAAGCTCACAGCATCGATGCAGCCACAGTTACTTGCCCCCAGTTTAGTTAAAAGTGGAGTTAAAGATAACATTTGTTCTAAGAGTCCTAGTTATGTTTTGATTTCTGTTTTAGATTCCTGGCTTAAGGAAACTCGATCATCCACATGTGAAAGTTTTGCGTCAAGTATTGTCTGATTGTAAAGTTTCACATAGAATGAATGAAGATGATCTTAATTTCTGTTCCTCTTGTCAAATGGGCAAATCTCATCGATTGCCATTTAAGGTCTCAGATTCTAGAGCTAAATCACCCTTATCCTTGATTCACACTGACTTGTGGGGACCAGCACCTATTTGCTCTTCTGGGGGGCATAACTATTATATCAGTTTTTTGGATGATTTCGGCAGATACACTTGGGTGTATCCACTAAAATCGAAAGATGAAGCCTTAAATGTGTTCGAACATTTTAAGAATTTGGTTGAAAATCAATTTGATAAAAGAATCAAGATTGTACAAAGTGACTGGGGAGGGGAGTTCAGAAAATTTCAGCCCTTCTTGGATGAATGTGGAATTGTTTTTCGTCATTCCTGTCCCCATACCTTTGACAAAATGGCAGAATAGAAAGGAAGCATAGACACTTAGTTGAAACTGGACTAACCCTTCTTGCTCAAGCCCACATGCCCCTGCATTATTGGTGGGAAGCCTTCCCTACTGCTATATTTATGATTAACAGGCTTCCTACTCAGATTCTTAATGGCATCTCACCATTCCAGCCACTATACAATAAGAAGCCAGATTATACTAGTCTTAAGGTTTTTGGGTGTGCTTGTTACCCGTGCCTAAGGCCCTTTCATAAGCATAAATTTCAATTTCACAGCACCAGATGTGTATTTTTGGGGTAAAGTGGCATGCATAAAGGATATAAATGCCTTAGCTCCACTGGAAGGATATATATTTCCAGGCAATGATTTTCAATGAGGAGGAATTCCCTTTTGCAACTGGTTTCATCAACCTGAAGGAACCTTCACGGACAAAGGCTATTTCACTATCTTCTTTTCCGCTAAATTTGCAACAAGGTTGTTCAACCACATCTAATGAATCTGCTAAAAACTCCAGCTATTCCGAGACCATCAAGAATCCTTCTACTGATGATTCTGCTTCTGCTGGTGATTCTAGCCATTCCACTGGCTCCTTTCCTTTAAAAGATAACTCACAATGTATGCGTATTGTGCCTGTGCAGGTTCCTGAGCAACATCAAATCTGTCCAGCCTCACCAGAACAAGGTGACACTGCTGTGAATGAATCCATGGCACAATTTCCACCATTTGAGATGACCACAGGAACCAACACACATCTAGCACCTCAAAATCAACACCCAATGCAGACAAGAAGCAAACAAGGGATCTTCAAGAGGAAGACACCCTTTGTTGGCTCTCTCTCCACTCGGCTGATGGAACCCAAAATTGTGGAGGCAGCTCTGGCAGATCCCATATGGAAGAAAGCTATGGAACATGAGTATGAGGCACTGGTCACTAATCAGACATGGAAACTTGTTCCTTACACTGGACAGAAGAATATAGTTGAATGCAAGTGGGTGTTTAAAGCTAAGTATAGAGCAGATGGGACTCTGGACAAACCTAAGGCTAGGTTAGTTGCAAAAGGCTTTCAACAAACTGATGGGTTAGATTTTAATGAAACTTTTAGTCCGGTTGTGCGATCCACTACAATCAGAATTGTTATCTCTCTAGCTGTTTCTTGTGGCTGGTCTATTAGACAATTAGACATTAACAATGCCTTCTTGAATGGAGTTCTTGCTGAAACAGTATTCATGGAACAACCTGTTGGTTTTGTAAATAAATCATGTCCAAATCATGTATGCAAGCTGTCAAAAGCCATTTATGGTCTAAAACAGGCTCCAAGAGCATGGTATGATAGATTGAAAGATACTTTACTGACCTGGGGCCTTCCAAAATTCTCAAAGTGATTCCTCTCTATTTATCTATACTGATAAAACACAAATCATGATTGTCTTAGTCTACGTAGATGACATACTTGTTACAGGAAGCAATCTTAAAAGTCTAAATCAGTTTGTTTACAAGCTTCATACTGTTTTTGCCCTTAAGGATATGGGTCTTGCACACTATTTTCTAGGCATTGAGATACAAAGGTCTGGGAGAGGATTGTTCTTGAATCAGAGGCGTTATATTATGGATATTTTGGAAAAATTTGAGATGAGCAATGCAGCCCCAGTGAAGACTCCTATGGCTCTTAGGAAGACACTATCAGTTCATCACGGGACTCCACTTGAAAATCCTTCTACTTACAGGAGTGCAATAGGAGCTCTACAATATTTATGTAATATAAGACCTGACATAAGCTTTTGTGTTGGAAAGCTCAGTCAATTTATGTCCAGACCCACCACTGAGCATTGGGCTGCTGTAAAAAGGGTTCTAAGGTACTTAAGAGGAACAATGCATCTGGGTATACTTCTTAAACCAACCAGAAGCATCAGTCTCTATGCCTATTCAGATGCTGATTGGGCTGCCTGCCCTGATGATAGGCGCTCAGTAGGAGGTTTTTGTGTCTTCCTTGGTGACTCATTGGTTGTTTGGTCCTCTAAGAAGCAGAGGGTGGTTTCTCGTTCAAGCACAGAGTCAGAGTACAGATCTTTATCCAACACAGCTGCAGAAATCTCCTGGATAACCTCTCTTCTATCAGAACTTAAGGTTAAATTAAGAAAGACTCCGGTCATCTGGTGTGATAATACCAGTGCATCCGCTATTGCTTCAAATCTTGTTTGTCATACAAGAACTAAGCACATAGAAATTGATGCTCACTATGTTAGAGATCAGGTACTACACAACAAACTTTCAGTGCAATATATTCTAACACAGATGCAACTTGCTGATTGTCTAACGAAGCCATTGTCTTATTCAAGGTTCTGCCTCTTAAGAGATAAACTTGGTGTTGCTCAACTTGAACCAGATCCTAGAAGGGGGGTTGAAGTAAAGGGAGGAAGTTAGAATTCCTTATGTAAACATAATTGTAAATGCTTGTGTTTTCAGCTTTATTATGTGTTTAAGTGTCTACTAATAACATTCTAGAATACTCTGTATTGTAGCATGCAGATGGCCCTCTATCAGTGGTTCCGTACAGTTACTGTGCTATTATAATATACATTGCTCAAGGTCTCTGATCATCAATCGAGCCATTTGCCTCATTGCTTTCCTTGTCACTATCTTGGCTGTCCTTTTCTTCTATGGTTGAGGCCAGTGCTTCCGGCTTTAGAGCGGTTGGTTTTTTCCAATGATGAAGAAGTCTTGACTGATGCTTGCTGGGCACTTTCACATCTATCCGAGGCAGGTGTTTGTGGTCGATTAGGGCTGCTCCTTCTGCATCCATCTCCTTTGTTTCTTATTCCTGCTCTTCACATAGTGGGAAATAACAACTGGAGATGATATGCAGACTCAGGTAAGGGCTTGTCAAATCTGCATAATTACTTGATAGTTGATACATGTATTCTGTAAAATGAATTTACTTCACTTTTGTACAATTATGTCCTACTTTGTCATGCTGCAACTTTCCTAGCAGCTGTGTAGCAATGTTAATTAATATTATCATATTGATGAACTTGGGCAGTTGAACTCTGTTTGAGTGGGAATAAGATTAAAATCTGAGGATATTAAAGGTTCCTTGAGGGTAGAGTTGGGATTGTATTGGTATGTCATGTAGAATTGTCGTAGGTTTGGTGGGTACTGAACTACATTGTACAAAAAAGGGCGGTGCCATCACCCCCCGAGGCAAAAAATCAAACCACAAAAAAAAAAGCATGATTACATTGGCTTGTTGTGATTTGTTTTTTTTTTTTGAAGAACTACAAACTTTTTTCCCTTTTTATTTTTTGACAGCCAAGGAAAAAGCAAAGTTTTCAGACATTTTCCAAGTAAATTTAGCAACAAATTTAGTGAACCAGCTTCACATCAATTCAGAAGCTCATTATCTTGCATAAAACCAGCATCAAAGCCATGCTTGACTTGACTGACTCCTTGGCTGCTGGCTTAACTTGTCTTTTGTAGAATGATTGAGCCCAAGATCTTAACAAAAATTTCATGCTAAATGCCTGAATTCTATCAATGATAAACGGCATCATATTGAAACAGAAAGAAAGCAAACTTTGTGGAACATCTGGGAACATAGGGATTTCTGGGCATTGACGAGGCGATGAGCTGATCTACATGCTCTGAAATGTGATGGTAATTTAGTTTACTACATAAAGTGTTTAAAAATAAATTGACTTTATTTATTCAGGTGTTTGGTTTTGGCCTAGCGTGTAGTTGTTAAGCATCTAACTTGGAATCATTTGGGAAAAGAAAGCCAATAATGTAGGCTGAGTTATAAATTTGTTGAAGTCGTTACATCCATTAAATAAATATCTTATCCTGTCTTTTGTCATTAATGTGCAAAGTTGGCCATAGTTTTTCGCTTCAATGACCTCACCGATTCATATGGTCTTCCTGTTTCTATATTTGGAATTTCCCAAGTTTGATTTAACCGTTTTTTTGGTAGCGTATTATTAATTATGGTGCACTGCCATGCCTTTTGAGCCGTTGTAGAGATTGCGGGAGTGAGAAGCTGAGAAAGGAGAAAACGATATGGAGACAGAACAGAGGACTCCACATTTGACTGGGGCGACTCTCGAACCGGTAATGGCTTCGTTCAACTCATTTGTTCGTCCGATTCTTTCTGTACCATTCTTATACAGTACACTAAACCAGGTCTCAATTTGAAATTCCATAGCCGACCTGATAATTTTCCTTCCCTACTTGTCTTCGGACCCTGGAATACCACAAATGAAAATATACGGAATTGAGCCAGTCAACTGTTTTTGTAAATGAAAACAGCTGACCTCTTGTTGCTCTGATAAAGTTACTTCAATGTGGGGAAAAATGCAGCGATGCGTTACTCTTAGCTATATCGGCGAGAAAAAGACCATTCACATCCGGAAAAAAAGCATGTACCTAGTTTTACTTTATTGCTGGTAGAAATGTTGATTTATAATAGTGGGTTTTTTTTACATATTCTAGGGTTTGAATCTGGAGCTTCAGGTTTGGAATCTCGACCAACCTGACTAGTTTGCCCGGTTTGACCCTGGGTTATACCGGGTCATCCGGCTGGGGTCGGGTTGTCCCAACCTAAGGTTAATCACCATGTTTATAATAGTGGGTTTCTCACATATTCCAGAACTTGAATCTGGAGCTTGAGGTTTGGAATCCCATTGTAAGAATTAGAAGCTGCATCTTTGAGGGGCCAGTGTTGGAATACATGTAAATATTGTAATTTGTATATGGTAATTAATACATTTGATCTTTAATATAAGATCTGGTTAATTTATTTTGGGGAAATTGGAAAGATTAAATAAATTACTTAATTATAACATATATCTTAAATACTTATATGTATAATTAGATTATATACCAGGTTATAAATCAAAAAAATTAGTTTAGAGAAGAATTATAAACGTATCAGCTAATTAATTACCTTAATCTCATTCTTCTTAAAAAAGTCGAATGACTTTTACATCAAACCAGCATTTAGATATAGATGTAGAAGGATCTGTTTGGGAAGTAAGAAGCCCCCTTGACATCTCTTCGTCTGTAAAGAATTCTCCATGAGAAAACATGGGGACAAAAGGCTGATCTTTGAACAAGAAAAAGAGTGGATCCGCATGGTCCCAAATGAATTGACATATTCGAAAAAAGCCTTGTTCTTTGGAACATCGATGTAGTAGCTGTTAGGCAATCAAAATATATATATATATATATATTTCACTTTATATTTACCTTTGTATGGCCTGTGAGCAAAAGAAGTTTGACTTATATATTAGTTGAGCGAAAGAAGGAAAGAAAAAAATAAAGGCAAGATACGCGCGAATCAATTGACATTATATATATATATATATATATATGAGAGGTGTCGTTATCCTCTGGGAATTAATTTACGAGATGCTAATAATCATATTACGAAATATGACCATCAAACACATAAGAACCCACACTCTTGCCCTTCTTATTAACCAAGACCCACCGTTCCTTTTTCAAATCGAATGCAAATGTTATTGTTATACAGTTACATAAGTAAAAAAAATCTTTACAAGCTAATGAATTTTTAATATATCATAAAACTTGTGAATTTAATTTTCCATCCTATTTATTGAAACGCAACCATCCCAAAGTTAGTTCATCACAAAATTTGATTTGGCCTGTAGAAAGAAAGAAAGAAACAACGAGGAAACCGCATCCCTCTTTCCAAACTAATGGATATAAACAAACATCCTGTGGCGCCCCCCCCCCCCCCAAACTAATGGATATTATATTTTGCCTGGTCCTTCTAGAAATTAGTGACGTAACAATTAGCTGCAGTGGCCACATAACGTTACGACGGGTGCAAGTTTTTGGGGGCAGAAATTTCATACAAATATAAATCATTTATATATATAGCCCCTCAAACTTACATGACGAAAACATAGTTACATAAGACCCACCGTTCCTTTTTCAAATCGAATGCAAATGTAATTGTTACATAGTTACATAAGTAAAAAAAAAATCTTTGAATTGGCCAAAAAAAGTAAAAAAAAAAACAATCTTTACAAACTAATGAATTTTTAATATATCATAAAACTTATGAATTTAATTTTCCATCCCATTTATTAACCAAGACCAAGTAGGTACGCCCTTGATTAGCAACATATTTTTAAACCTTAATCCTACAATGAAGAGATATAACCCTTCATCACAAAAAAGAAGGGGAGAGAGCCACGACGCAGCGAGGCAGCTCCATGGAAAATAATTCTTAATGCACATGAACAATTGTCCACAAAACAAATCCTACAATGAAGAGATATAACCAACGTGGGTTTGCAGCTTGCAAGTAAAAGCTAGCCCAGAATAAATACTTCATTCGTTGCTTCCACTTTCAACTTTGTTATGGTGGTATTAGTTTTTTCACCATTCGAATAAATGGGTTTCAGGAAATAAATGTTATGGAAAATTAAAATCATAAAATTTTATGTTATATTTGAATTTGAAGAGAAAATATAAGGAGAAAATGTGTAATCAATCTAGCTAAAAAAATTATAGACATACATTTCAAGAAGCGAACAAAATAATGGACACATGGACAGAAAAAAAAGTGAAAGAAAAATGCCACTGTCCACTTGTGCTGGATCCAAGAAATTGGATCCAAGTCCTATTGACTTGGTGTCGCCCTCAGGAGACGTGTCTTAATTGTGAAGACGCCCATGCAAACCCTAATAATGTTTTCTTGTCTTTTTATTGGTTTAGGGATTCTGCATTAATTTGCATATGTGCCGCATTAATTTAGTTAGCAACCTTATTAACTTTAGAATAATAGATATCTGATCAGTAGTAGTAATTAATAATAACCAATTGCTAATTTTGTAATTGGCTGAGATGTTTGATCACACACATGTTAAAATCAAAATCAACATTGATATGTTAAAATAAAAATCAACATTGATATGTTTACAGTCCTTATAATCCTTACATGACCATATATTATGAGGTTCACAGTGCTGAAGAGAATCCCAATGCTTGCGTTATTTCTAAAGCTTAGCTCTGTCTTTTTTTTGTTGGTTCATGTTTGGAAGAGAGAGAGATAAAAAAATACATAATAAATTTGGAAAAAAAATAGGAATGATTTCTTTCTGGCCAATCTCTACAGGCACATGGATGCACTAGTCACTTGTATTCTTATAATTACTTTTTTACTTTAATCATAAGAATAGAATAGGATTGAATGGGTGTCATAAATATATATTGTTTTTTATACAAATAAATAAATATATATTGTTAATTGTGAACTCTTTGGCATGTGGAAGGGTGTAAGGCATATAGGGAAGGATGATTGATAATGTTGAGCAGTTGCTTCGTATTTAATTTGGGACGTCTGCATCCAAATCCATTTGAGGCCACCAAAATAAGACTTGGTCATGGGCTGGCTGGCTAGAACGCATCGTGCGTGCGATGGAGATGTAAAAGTGAAAGCATAGAATTCTATGGTATATTAAAAATTTTGATTCAGAGATGAACTTTGCTATGTTGAAATTCATGAGAGAGAGCGTAAGATAATGGGAATAATAGACATGAAGTTTTTTTTCGGGGATTGGCTGCCTTAGTTAGCGCGGGGTCATTAGTCCTGTTTACTTTTATATTAGATCCTGATAAGAATGAAGCTTTGGTAAGATACTTTTCTTTTTCTGCCAAACCAAAAAAAAAAAACAGATTGGATTATGAAGCTAAAAAGGGTTCAATTCAAATCCAAATACATAATGAAATTGGTTCTTTTAGAAGAATGAAACACTATTTATAATTTAATTCAATGCATTTACACTTACATATAAATGCAAAATTAACACACAAAATCAACAGTAGACACTTTCATACCTGTGGATGGTGACAGACCAAGTCACTGTTACGTAAAATCACTGTTGTGTTTTTCATACGTTTGATTATTTTAAATCATAACACAATCATATTTTTGTAAACTTAGACTTTTCGTATGTAATTCATTTTATCTTTATAAAATTTTCCTTTAATAATAATAATAATAAAAGTGAAATTTTCTCTGTTTACATGTTCCTGCTTCGTTTGAAATAAAGCTGGGGAATGGGGCAATAAAACCTGGGTCTAAATTCTAAAAGTATGATGATCTAATTGTTTTTTATTAAAGATCAAACATATCAACATGTTAGCTAACGAAAGTGTATATTTCACTTTATATTTACTGCTCTAGGGTCTATGAATAAGTCATAAAACTTTGCCTGGTCCATCTAGAAATGGGTGACGTAACATTTCACCTAATAAACCGATATTATATTTTACATTAAAGAGAATAATTGTGAACACGCCCTCAGGAGACGTGTCTTAATTGTGAACACGCCCATGCAAACCCTAATAATGTTTTCTTGTCTTTTTATTGGTTTAGGATTCTTCATTAATTTGCATATGTGCCGCATTAAATTAGTTAGCAACCTTATTCACTTTAGAATAATATATATCTGATCAGTAGTAGTAATTAATAATAACCAATTGCTAATTTTGTAATTGGCTGAGATGTTTAAATGACACACATATGTTAAAATCAAAATCAACATTGATATGTTAAAATCAAAATCAACATTGATGTTTACAGTGCTTATAATCCTTACATGACCACATATTGTGAGGTTCACAGTGCTGAAGAGAATCCCAATGCTTGCCTTATTTCTTAAGCTTCTCTCTGTCTTTTTTTTTGGGTTAATGTTTATATATGTGGTGAATAGTAAGCAGTTCTTGAGAGATTTCTTTTAAAAAGGGGCAAAGCAGAGCTTGAGAGTTGAGATGAGGCGTAGCTCCGTCGTATCTTTGGTGGATTCAAACTTCAAATTGTGTGGGTCCGTTTGGTAAAGTGGTGGAGAAGTACTTTTACCATTTACGAGGTAAATGTGTGAAGGAAATTATCTCGTTTTGCGGAAAAATACTGTTGAACATGCTTTTGGGATGTTGAAAAGCTTTCCCAAACACCCCCAATAAAGGTTCTTTTAGACATTTTGAATGAATAATTTTGTGGTACTATCTTCAATTGCAATATCCCTTCAAAATATATAATACTTTTGGAAGAGAGAGATAAAAAAATACATAATAAATTTGAAAAAAAATATATATGATTTCTTTCTGGCTAATCTCTACAGGCACATGGATGCACTAGTCACTTGCATTCTTATAATTAATTTTTTTTACTTTAATAATAGTAATATAATAAAATCATAAGAATAGAATAGGATTGAATGGGTGTCATAAATATATATTGTTAATTGTGAACTCTTTGGCGTGTGGAGGGTGTAAGGCACAGTGAAGGATGATTGATAAAATGTTGAGAAGTTGCGTCGTATCTTATTTGGTACGTCTGCATCCAAATCCATTTGAGGCCACCAAAATAAGACTTGGTCATGGGCTGGCTGGCTAGGACGCATCGTTCGTGTGCATAGATGGATCTTTATGCATCACGGTGGGGACCGCAGCGCATTACGACAAGTGAATAGAATTCCATGCTACGAGGTTACGACTGGTGCAGGTTTTTGGGGGCAGGAATTTCATACAAATATTAATCATTTATATATATCGCCCCTCAAACTTACATGACAAAACCATATGTTTAAAAGTTTTTTAACCACTGAAATAAATGCGTTGCGATGTGAGATGTAAAAGTGAAAGCATGGAATTATATGGTATGTTAAAAATTTTGAACCAGAGATGAACTTTGTCTAGAATGGATATTAGAGAATGGACTGACGAATGGTCAAGAATAAAAATCTCGACAACTCAAGGAAGTTTGGTATTTGTTTTACTTATATGATGAATCATCGTGTAGTCACCACGGACGCTTTCACCCCAGATGAAGTACTTGCTGCCATTGGAGCCATAATTAGTTGTCCATAATCTTAAGAGTCTTTAAGTTCTTACTGCGAATGCTTACACAAAGATTTACACGTTCAGAAGGAGTGGTTCAATTTTGGATTGACAAAAGGGGGGAAAATATGAACTTGATAATGAAAAAAAAAATACACGATTCAAAGTTTCTGCACCATTTAAATAAATGTGATGGAAAATTAAAATCACAATTTTATGATATATTTTTGTAAGAATATATGTAGCATAATTATTTTTGCTGCATAAAATCAATATTTTGAAAAATATATAAATGTTTAAATGATTGTTTTGTTGAAGAGTTGTGTTTTTGTTACACGTACCAATGAATGTATTGATAATTTCTAATAGGATATACTTAACAGCAACAAGAAATCGAGGCTTAATAGGACGCGGTGTCCACACAAGAGACCGAGAGGGAAGCTGTGTCCCCTTCATTCGTCACCCTTCACCATTGTCATTTCTGTTGTAATCTTATGGGTTTTTAGCACAAAAAAGTATTAAAATTTATGTGCAGAAAGTACCGAATTAAAAGTCATTCTTTTGTCTGGTGTATAAAATATCTGATAAAAATAAAAAAAATAATAGTTTAATTTTCAAAAAATGATAAGAATTTTCGGATTGTTATTAATTTCCTGGGCATATCTCAAATATTTATTACAAATTCGACACTTTCGAATAATAATTTCTTTCTCAAATGCCATCACTATCAATCCTGTTATTTTGCACAGCTTTTATACTCTATTTCGGGCATGGAGAAAGGGAGAGGCGGTTGGTATCGAAGGAATTGGATCCAAGTCCCATCCACTTGGTGTCACCCTCAATAGACGTGTCTCAATTGTGAAGATCCCCATGCAAACGCTAATAATGTCTTCACGTCTTTTTATTGGTTTAAGGACTCTTCATTAATTTAGTTAGCATCCTTATTAATAATGTCAACGATTTCTGTAGATTGATGATATATATTGGGGTTTCTTTGTTTTTTTGGGGCATCTTTGACGTTGATGGACTTTGATGAAATTTCATATGCAGAACTGTTGGACCCTTCATGCGTTTGCTTATTTTAAATTATAAACACTATAATTTATACAGCCTCTCAAACTTATTAGGCCGTAAATTAATTGAACTTATTATAATAAAACATTATTATAACCGTATCAACTTATTGATATATAATTTAGAATTACAATATAATGTTGCAATTTAGTTCATATATATAAATAAAATAATAATTAATGAATTTATAAATTAAATAAATATCAAAAAATTTGAAAGAAGTATCTTATCAATACCAATTTGATAGATAAATAAATATCATAATATCTTTTTATAATAAAAATATCGTTATATCTTGACAACAAATGGATAAACAAGAGTTCGCTATCTAAATCCAGCAACACCATCTTGCAGAGGAACAATAACTGAAAAATCCGTCACCAATCTTAGAGCCTATTTCAAATCTCTCTTTTGTCTCTCTTTATTCTAGTGGTTGTTTGTGTGAGTACATCATGAACGTTGCCTCTCCCACTAGTTTTGCTATCTCTCAATTTGACCCACCTTGTGATGCTACAGATTCCTTCTGGGTCGAAATTTTCAGTGCAGAGACTGATGCTTCGACTAACATTGCATCTCCACAGCCTCTGCCAATGACTTTGATTGAATCTTTGTTTGCCAATGATCCTGATGACCCTAAATTACTGGATGATGTGACGCCATGTTGTGATTTTGCTCATCTTGTTGGTTCATTGCCATTGACAGTGACTGTAGTTTATTATTCATTTGCCCCACCAGTGTCCTTATTGGCACATGGCTCTAGCACTCAGGGTGGGGCCTTGGAAAGCTGCTCTGGGTCCGATGCCATTGTGAGTTTGCTGTTAGATTCATAATCATGAGTTCGTCGTTAGAAATTAGAATTAATCTTGAGAGTTTACACAAGTTTCTAATTTTTGATCAGGTGTCTTCATTCTTTCTGTTGTTATTTAAAAAAATAGAACACAGGGCAAGTTTTCTCACAGTGGTTTGAGCTCATAGAATCCCAACTCAAACTGGCAAAAAGATGAGAATATTGCTGCACACCCTAAGAATTTCAAAAGTGACTAACCCGGACCATGAGAGTTTTCATATTCCTTAAGCCTTCAATTTAAAAATATATATATCACTTGCCAAGATGCTATATAATACAATAGTATAAAATGTGTATAAGCTTTTTTTTCAAAATTCATATAAACTGACATACTGTGGGCTATCAAAATATTAGTTTCCTTGTAGCAATTTCAACAGTCTTCTTTATGACATAGACTTCCTGAAAATTCTATAATGATCTAAAATCTCATAACAATATTTGGAGTGATGTATTATCACCATATATACATATTCTTTAAAATATAATGGAAGACATGGACACTTCCTATAGACTAACATGGAGCATCTAACCTTCAAAAGTAGTACTTGAATGTAAGTTTTTTATGTGTCAAGTAGCAGCTACAAAATAAGTTAGCGACCTTTATAATAGCAAGGAGATTCTTCACTGTTCAATCAGAGGTAGAGTTAATAGAACTATCTGTAGCCAAAAATAAATTTCCTGTGTTACTTGTTTTTTCCCCAAATTGTTAACAATGCGTTACCGAATTATCACGATGGGTACCACAAAGACAGGAAAGCATTAACGACGTTGATGCAAAACATTTTATATCCCCTATAAGATTCCATGCATGGAATCTGAATCACCTGTCGTAGTATGCGGACTTTGACGTGAACCGAGGGGGGCGTAGGATTAGAGAAAGATAGTGAATAAGGAAGCATGTTTGAGTCAACTTTCTTGGGGGGAGATGTTTGAGTCACCTTTCTGTACAAAATATGTCCATTTGATAATGCGCTGCGGTCCCCACCGTGATGAATAGTGATCCATCTATATATATAAGAGAGACACACACACACACGTGATGCGTCCTAGCCAGCCCATGGTCATATTTTGGTGGTTTTGATTCCCCACCTCTTCCATTTCATTTCTGGATTGATTTGGTACTCTTCTCGTCATGATCGACGACCAACATCTTGGAGTTGGTGGTCCTGTTAGCGCTCCCCACAGGTTTTCCCACACCTCATTAGCTTCATCTCTATTACTCCCATTCTCTTGGTTTAATCACCACAGCTTTCTTATGGATTTCAACAAAGCAACACTCATCTCTAGTTTCTACTATTTGCAGTTCAAACTGGGGACAAGACGCACATTTTGGACAGTTACATGCCGTCATAATTTCTCTGATCACTACAGTAGGTGCTGATGTGCTGTTTCAATTCCAACAGAAGAATTTGTCCCTCTTCGATGAGCACGGGAGCATCATGAGAGCTGTTTTTGTATTGTTGTTATTGTATGTTATGGGTTTCATGGCAGAATTTAAGCTTCACAATCAATCTCGTTCCTTTGCCATCATGAAAGAATTTACTCCTCTGTTTGGACTTCTTGTTGTGGTTCTACTTTTATTCATCCTATCGCTTTCACTGGGTTTGGCTGCATCCATCGTATGGGCTTTCTTGGTGATTGGGCCAACAATCAGATTGTTTCAAGAAATCATCCAACAACTTCGTAGCTTCATCCTACCTCTTTGTACCAATCAGAGGGAAACAAGTGACATGGAAGAAAGTGACCCTTTGGGGAGTCAAGACAATAGTTTGCCTCTCTGAAGCTTTTTTTTAAACGAAACGTAAACCTGCCTGGATGAAATAGTTGTTGTTTTTGGGTAAAACTCTCACGTCTGAATTGAATTAGCGAGTCAATAAGTAATATTAATAGGAAAAGTTTCTAAATTTACCCCCTTTTCTATCAGTCTTTGTACTTTGTAAGAGGATGGCATAGATGCCTGAAGTCTATTGTATGGTTTAGAGTTTAAATAATGGCAAAAGCATGTATCTTGCTTTGTCAAGGTCCACCCCAACGGACCTGCTATACCGTCCATTTTTCATTTCAATCTTTCTAAAATTTCGAGATCCAGATGCGTTTTACTTCTCTGAAAATTTTTCATCTTATCTCACTAAATTTTCTAAAATGGACAGAAAGAAAATTCATAGTAAATGTAAGTAAATCTGAACCTACAAATTTTCTTGCTTCAAAATCATGTCAGTCGCATTGCAAAAGTACTCCAAGCTTTCGGTCGCTGCGGACGGCAATCAGAAGCAAAGTGACTACGATGTCGATAACTTGTAGGATAACAGAGTTTTCACTATCAATGAATAGGTGGATTTTCCCTCTCTACCTTCCCCGGCCTCTAATCTGAATCCAAGGTTCCGCGAAAACGAAGAAAGAAATCTCACACACGAATTTATAAATAAAAAAATTGCATATCGGATGGTAAAAGCATAAGCATGCAGAGCACCATGTTTGTGATGGAAAGACTCTAAGGAAGGGTCAAAACCTAAAAAAACAATTCAAAAAGAAAGCAATTCCAAGGAATCTAATATGTTGACTCTGATACCATTTGTTAGATTTTAATAAGACATATAAGTTCAATAGAATATTCTAGAGAATTGCAGAACCATGCCTGAATTCATGGATGTGGTTGTTAAAACGGGCAGATAAACCAGGTTATCACTAGAGGAGAATATGAGTCGTCTGTAAATAGGGAAGTAAAGTGGCAATTATGATAAACCTAACTAACTCGGAGATCATAGCTCTCTATTTGTAGGGCACCCAATATGCATTCAATCAATGAATATGGGCTAGCATATTAGACCTCAGCATTTATCCGTCCATGACACCTAATTGAGTCCAATTAATTCATTAAGTTTAAGTATATCACTTTATATATTGGTTGAGATAAAAAATGGTACCACATAGAAGTGTAATATGTGGCCCATTATTGGATTAATTATTCCAACAATCAAAGCTGCTTCTTTATGCAAAGCCGTGGGGGTATGATTTTATAATAAAAAATAAAAATGATTAGCAACACAAATGATATTAGGTGTGTGAATAGAAAGAATTAGATTATAATGGAAGAAAGACAGAAAGTAGATATAATAATATAATTAGTGGATAAAATAATCTGATTCCAATTTAGTCTTCGCAAACACAATATATTATGCAAAATGGTTAAAACTACAGGGACTGAGTGGCAGTGAGTCAAAATTTAGGGATTAAGTACAATTGAGTCAAAACTACAGGGACTGAGTTGCAGTAAGTTAAAATTTAGGGATTAAGTTACAATTGAGTCAAAACTACAGAGACTGAGTTACGCCGAGTCAAGGTTCAATGACTGAGTTACAACTTGATCAAAAGTTGAGGGACCAAAAGATTAATTTTCCCTTTTTTCCTTTGGTGATCTCTCCCAATTATTTTTTGTTACGTGCATGGTTATGGAACCGAAATTGAAAATGAGGAAATAAATATAAATAAATGAGAAAAATACAAATCTTTTTTTTTCTGAGTGAACAGAAATTTATTACCAACAGATAGATTACAGAGCATCTAAATAAAGTTACATGAAATGAAAAGGAAGATTACAATCTTGGAAACTGCTATGATAAAATAAGCAAAGGCAGGGCCTAATCCGGTGGGATTAGGATTAGAAATTTAGAAGATAAGGAGACCTCAACCAATTCAATGCCTAAAGGGTGAACACAAGTATTTGCCTAACTAATTTTTAACTAATTTTAAATACAGTTTATAAACTAATTCACTCAAGTTATAAATATATATAATCTATTAAACACCAAAGTGTTTCGAAAATATGTAATAATTAAATAATGTAATTCTTTTTTAATGTTATAAAAAAAGTTAATTGACTTTTATAGAAGGTAATACGTGTATTTTTTGGGTCATCGTCATCGAGATTTTGCTAAAGAGAGGAATCTCTACACGAACTTTCCTCTGTACCATTGGATTAACTTTGAATGGTTCAGATTTACGTTGTGAAAATGTGATAATTTATAATTATATATTTTTATTATAATTAATATTATGATAATATTATTACCGAATAAACCTGAACCATTTAAAGATGGACAAAGGACAAGAAAGAGCAAGAAGACGTGTAGTTAACGGCATATGTAAAACAAAAAACATATTGCTCTGCGCGTGCGTGTGTGTGAATGCTAAGGCAACTTTCACTCATACCGAGATCCCCACTAAATATTAAATATTTAATAGGGTAACCAGGTCAAAGATATCTATTATTAGTATATCTATCTACAGATTTCCACTAAGCATCATTATATTAGTATATCTATCTACAGATTTCTGACGGTAAGCAACGAGCATCTGGAAGGAAATTGTGTTCATACAAAAATAAAGACAAGGAAATTGTAGTGTAACCTTTAAAGCACTCTCGTTCACTGTCATATCTTGG
>JANTPZ010091745.1:0-16731 GCA_025593235.1 Vachellia pachyceras
GCTTCCTTAATCTTTCATAGTTTTCAAAATCTAATCTCTATGACTGGCATTCTTTGATCGTCCATCTCTATTTATATCCACACGAACAGATCCCAATAATAATAGTATGCTGGCGCCTTGGCATTTCTCTCTCCAGAGTTTCTCGCGGATACACACCCACAACGATTCATAACTTCTCTATTTATATAACACATGTAGGGTGTGTTAAATATCCAAGATTAATCCTAATTAATCTTGAAAATTCAAAACAGAAAAAGATATCTAAGATTAATCTTAATTAGTTTTAAAATTCGGATTTCAAAAAGATATTCAATATTGATTTTGATGAATCTTGAAATTCGAATTTGGATTAATCTGATTTGATCAAATCATATCCATTAATTAATCCAAATATTGAGCCAATGAATTTAATTTATCTTTGTAAATTAAATTCGGATATCAATGTTAATTATTTAATCTATCAAATAAGTTAAATGTTAAAACTAACATACAATAATATTATCTATATAATATTATTGCCATTGGATTTTATATATATACATATATAAAATTTGTACACCCTATAATAAATACCACATTTATTGAATCTTATATGCTTTTTTATTAAATGAATCTGGATATTAAAGCTTTGTGTTGAGTTGTTTTTGTATGTGACCTTGCCTTCACATGAAATTCGCAATGAACTAAACTTAGTACTAGTCTACACGTCGTAAGTGGCCTTTAGCAATACATTGTGATTACCCAAATTACATTAGGATCGTTAACACGACACAACTTGTCATGTAATTATATCATGTCCCTTTTGCAATATGATATCTTGGTCAAGGATGAGGCATGGATGATGTCACCATCCTACTCTTGACAATTACTTTCTCGATAACTGAGTAGTCTGACATTAGAAACGAAAACACCTTTCGTTCCAATATGACTATACATTTCTTAGACTCACTTATCGAGGGGTCCAATAATATCTCCTAAATAATGTAAGGGAGAAATCCCATATTGATCATTCACATTTGTTTACATGAAAACTCATAAACCCGATTATAACCTTCATCATCACCTGGTCAAAGGTGACTTTTGACCAAAGTAAAACTAAACAACTCATGTAGGAATCCATGGTGATATCAGGTTATGGGGTATTGTAACACGATTACATATGAGATAATCTTATGACTCAATCTATGTATCTTTTTCATAGTGGGTCGATCTAGTACATTGTACTCTTACAAACGTTTAAGACTTTAACTCGTGCCTTCCTACCTTATTAAAGTCATACTAGCTTTACTTGATCTTTACTCCTGCATAGGTAACCAACTAAGTATATTTAAGGTAATCTTCATAATTTATCCATTGATACAATTCTTATAATAAACATGTAAAAGATATGATAATAAAACGGAGAAAATACAATAAAATCAACAATGTTTAAGGTATACTTATTGGTCTCTAGGGCACAATTTCCAACAAAAATTCCTTTTTGGCATAATATATTATACCAAAATGTATTCTGAATTCAATATTTATACTTGCATAAATAAGTCATGTTAAAATGCATTTTAAAAAAAAATCATTTTTAACCATCATTCCCCGGCCATTTCTTTCAAAGGGCACTGAGCACATTTCAGCTCTAAATCCATTCAGCTTTCTGTGTTGGCCTTTTCTTCGAGTTGATGTGGCAGAAAACAGCTCAGCGTTAGATGGTGAGTCAGCAGAACAAGGCTCTCTGTTAGCTAGCGTTGTCATGGATGATGGAGTTCAGTTCACTTATCCGCTGCCAAAGGTCTCGTCATCAATCTTGGGATGGTCAGCTAGTAACTATAATAATAATGATGACGACGATGGCGATAATTTCTCATGGTGTCGTACAAGTGGAGGACTGGACTTTAATGGGAATAGAGGCATGAATTATCAGTACATTTTTTAAAAACTTAAATGTTTTAGGTGGAAGGAGCGGACAAAGATATGGTTGAACTGGTGAGTGAGCCATAAAATGGTTAGTTGTTAGTAGGACTAGGCGGTCCATTTTGCAAGGGAAGAGCAAGTATCTGGAAAGAAAGGAATATTTGACAGAAATATGTCTTGGTGGTAAATGGAAATGAGTTGGAAAAATACCGAACAGTGAAAAGGAAACCTCAAAACATGAATGAATAGCGGGATTATTGGGGCAGGCTCGATCTGAATAGACACATATATTTGGAACCCCACCATGGAGGTTGCAACCAAAAGTGAGTCATTTTCTGACGATTGTGAAGGAGATAATGCGATGAGAATTAAGTTTGGATTCAATCAAATCATCAGCTTTAATTTGGGTAACTTCTCTTTTAAACATTCCAACGTTCTGTAACATTGAAATTCAAGCAGAAAACGTCTTCTTTTGAACAGCACAAGACGCTATATATATCTCCCCTCTCCTTTTTTTCTTTTTCCTGTTCGTCGTGGAGCTTTTTTCCCACTACTCTAGCGAATGCTCGTGGAAGTTGTCGAATTAGTAATAATAAAGAAATAATAATTAGCTAAAGCTACTGATGGATGCATGATCCTCCTTATTTCTATTCATGTATAACAGATTCTATTGTTATTTTATTTTTATGTTAGACTTACTTTTGCAATGGGAAGCTGTTGGAAAGTGAAATTGCAACAAACTCTACTAACAAACACCGTTGTTTCATTGTTCACCGTAATTATTCAACAGTTTCCTGTTCCAGCTATGCAATATAATTGCGACTTTAACGGCGAAGTTCAGCCCGAAGACAAAACCCTTTCTATACTACTACCATCTTCTCACAGTTAGTTCACCTAAACCATGTTTTACTACTCTGGCCAATTACTGCGATTGCAGTGCCATAATTTATACGCCTTATCTGAAGCTACGCTAAATTTACTACCGTGTGATCGATCGAGTCGTAATTAAGCTCATTATCCGTGTATTTGAATTTTTTTAGTAAACCTTTAAGCTCATTAGTATAACCATATAGAACAGGGATACCTGGGCAATATGCTTTAAATTTCGTCAGGCTAGCTGATGGGATTGTTAACTTGACAGTGATTGTTGAAAGAAATCTCTATTTCCTGTTTGAGAAGCTTCATATTAATAATCATACTGAGTGTTACGTTGTGCGATTTATTTTCAGATGTTACATTCAAAATTATCAACAGCGTTCAACATGAATAGCATTAATTGTTGTTATTGTGAGACTTAAATAAATAAGCAGTGAGAAAAGTGGTTGATGGTGATGGTGAGTGTGCTATGCGATGTTGATCATTAAGTAGCCGCAATAGATATATAACTACTTAAGCGTATTATTCTATCTTGTGGCCTGTGTAAACTGTAGCAGACTGAGATACAAACAATGTCGTCATCATCATTATCACTCATCAGCATCCATGTTTCCGAAATACGAATCTAGCTTTTTTTATTTGGTAGATCATGGATTTCACTTTCACATTCACACCCCCCACTAGCGGCAACAGTAAAAAGGTGAAAACTTGAACCAAGTGGCTCTTTTTAAGTAGTGTGCTCACCTTTGGGGTAAATAAATGGAGCAAGTAGAAATCTAGAAAATTAAAAGTGGGAGTGAGATTAATCAGTGAAGAATAGTAGTGTTCGTTACTATTAGCCCGCTCCTCTGGTTTCTGAGAGTATTGTGTGAAATTTACTGGCTAAGTGGCCAGACACAAGTCATTGACGGCAAGCCTTACCAAAGATGACCGCTCAACTACTAAAAGCGCGAGCTCTCTCTCTCTCTCTCTAGAAGTTTATTTTTAGTTTAAGCTTTTCTCTGTTTCACTTTGTATGTTATGCAAATGCAATGCATCTAAAGCAAAGGATATATAATGATTAGTATAGGACGACACTGGCTTTATACGAGAATCTTCTCCTGTTCCAATGCTCTCATTGTCTCACCTTTCTTATCTTTCTTCATTATTAATGACTGGTTTTACTCCTTATTATACTATTTCTTGCCTTTTTCTTCTCCGTCCTTTTCTACCACCACATTCATTCAGTATTGATGCTCCCACTTTCTGCTACATCTGATTTAATCTGCCTCATCATTCTGTTTTCTTTGAGTTGATAAAGATTTATCATATACGAATATTTGATAGGGTTTTTTTTCGAGTATTGTCAATTGAGTTCATAATTCTTCTATTAACAACGTTATTTTGCATTCATGTGAATTCAAAATATTATTCTTAAGCGGATAGGGCCTCTTTCTGACAAGACCACTGCATTATACTAGTTGGTGAGGTTAATTAGTGGCTATTTGATTCTTGCCATAAAGAAAATGTGTTTATGTCATCTTTGAATTGAAGTTTCCAAGAAGGATGAGAATTTCGAACCCAACTACTAAAAAGAAAACACATAAAAGTATATTAGTTTATGCAAAGTAAGGTTTCAACGAATGCGTACCACCGATATTTTAAACACAAGAAGTCAGATATTAGGGAGTGATGACAACTTTTCAAAAAATACGATGTCCAGAATTCAAAGTTTGAGACTTTTGAACAGGAAATAATACGTCCTTCTGTGTTGAGTACCCGATACAGATGGACCACCAGATGCAAAACCGAAACCCTTTCTGAATGGGTACGTGGGAGTGGAAGTACTTGAGTTGATTTCCACTGTTGTTTCACATGCGTACGCTAGTTATTTAATATATGTCAGTATATCACTTGATCTTGCCAACAAATTTATTTCCTTCTCAAAGATGCAGCCAAAAAAGTCCTCCCTCTTTCCGTATTCTCTTTCGCCAACTCCGTTTTCTTTATACCTTCTTCTTTCTTCATCCATGTACGAGCCATTCTTTAACACAACGTTTTAGGGTTATTATTATTTTTCCAAATAAAGCCATGTGTGACTCCTCTCCATTATGATACGAGAGTTCCGTCCTAAACCTCCATTAAAAAAATAAGGAAATGTGTGTTTATATAGTATTACTTGATATTGAGTCCGTTTGGTAAAGCGATGAAAAATTACTTTTACATAAATCGAGATAAATAAGTGGATGAGATTATTTCGTTTTGTGAAAAAACATTAAAGTTAATAAATGTGTTGCTAAACGGTGCAAATATCGTAGTCGGTTGATATACGGGTGTGTATAATAATTGAGGTTTTAATTCGTTGCATGTAAAGTAATAATGGTGGTTGTAATTTTGGTAGGGGGAGGGAGCGTTATGGGGTTGGAACGGAATATGGGGTACAGCTAGGGAGGCACGTGTCACAATCATGGGGGCTGAGTGCTAATGATCGTCGCATGGGGGCCACGAGGCGTTGGTGTACGTGATTTCAGACGCACGAGGCCTACAGCTGCTACGCGAAGGAGCGATGTGGCAGGCACACACACCAGAGTGGGGGGCCACCCCCAAGCGCCCGTTCCAATTAAATTAACCGGATTGACCTTCTGGTCAACAACTTTGACCTCTCTCGTCTGAATGATGGGCCCCACTGTTGTCGTGTGAGTGAATGGATTGACCAATCTCACTCCCCTTCATCTCATATGGTCCGGTCCAGGCGCTTGGGGTGGATACGAGAACGAGGGATGAGCAACGCGATAAGGTGCGGGAGAATACACGGTGGTAAATCCATCCCAAGACCAAGCATCATGAATCACAAGTTTCTACAGCTATTTGAAAGGTACCATGTGACCTTGTGAATGATTGAAATGGTTTTTTTTAATTCGTACCATGCAATAGTGATCCTTGGTAACACTTTTGAAGAATGTAACAGAGCTTTTTATATAATAAGATTATCTTATTTATATATTCATCTAAATTTATATAAAAACACTTCTCTATCGTATTTTTTATTAGATCCTACAGGTAAAATGCTTTTTTGGTAGCAACAAATAGAAAACATCGTTGTGCGTACGTGTCAATCATGAAATGCCAACAACAAATTTTCGTCGGAGGATTTCCAGGACATCACATCACCGGGGGGGGGGAGTAAACGACGTCGCGCTGATCTCAAAGCTAACGTGTCGTTTCCCAAAGCAACCAATTGCTAAGCTTTGTGAATGAACAAGGGTTGATGATGAGGGGTTAAGATCTGAGTGAGAGTGAACGCTACATGTGGTGGTGTGGTTTGTCCGTTGCAATTTAGCCAACGTTAAAAGAAGGAAAACTGGGACCACAATTGTGCGTTGTCTCTGGATCATAATCTGGAGCACGTGGAGAGCAACATAATGGTCACCCCCACATAATAAGCCCAGTATTTGGCCGATGATTCACCTATATATATATATAAATGTTATCAGTAACTTTGTTAGCTCACTAGCTATCATCATACTAATTAGCAATAATAGTCCTCGTTACCTATCATTACAATACAGAATGGCGCATTATATGCAGTAAAAACTTTATATTCATTTGTCATTTTTTGCCATCTTGTCTCCCTCCAACACAGAAAAAAGAAAAGCAGAGAGAACAAATGCTTTTACTCCTGAAACAAACATAAGTGAATAATAAAGGGGAACGAATATACATCATTGCATACAGATTACATCAATACAGTCCAACTTTTTTTTATTGTTGTTTTCCTTTATTGACAAAAACCTTTTCCCCTGGCACTACCCAGATGCTTCCAAGCTTTTCTGGCTGAGAAATTTGACCCTCTTCATACACGGACCACTGGAAAAAAAAAAGAACTTGAAAGCATGTGAAACACATGTCGTTTGAAGCGTGACAACAAAAATGAATAAAAATGCATGGTGAAGAAGGAAGGTATCTCTATCTTCAAATTGCATGTCGTTTGAAGGGTGAAACACATGTCGTTTGATTCGTTTATTTGTAAGGGAAAAAGAAGGGGAGGTGATGAAACAATGAGACCAACGCGCGCTTCGTTCTGTATGAACACCTGTAAGCTGTGGACCCTAATCAAAGGCCCATTTCCTTTGAAATCTGAACCTCTAGCCTTTGTAGATGTACTGAGTACTCGGCCTAATTCTCTAAATTTATAATTGGGCCGATCCAATTATCTCAGTTATGGGCCGTATAAGTCCAAATCCTTCCTAAAACAAAAGAGTACACGTGTCAAGCGCTGAAATAAGACGCGCATGCTCGTTTCAAACCACAAGTCTTACGGTTGGGATTTCCCTCCAAAGGATGGAATGTTCGGAGCTTTGGTAATTTCCTTGGCTCCATCTTCCATCCAATCCAGTATTCAATCCCCCAAAGCAATTTCGCGTTCTCAGCTGAGTTAGCTGTAGCATCCTGGCTCTTTTCTTACACTTTCGGGACCACCTAAATCTCTCCCTTCCCCTACGGCGCGATTCTTCGCAAACACGCTAATTTTTCCGTCGTCGTAGCCAGCCTCGCGATCGCGCCAATGGCTTCCGCAATGTCAACAATGGCGGTACAGTCGGGTCGGTTTAGAGTATTGAAAGAAGGATCTTGGGGTTTTGAAGGACAGTTGGGTCCCGTTGTGTACTGGATGTTCAGAGATCAACGGATAAGAGACAATTGGGCTCTCCTCCACGCTGTTCATCAGGCTAACAAAGCTAACGTCCCCGTCGCAGTTGTTTTCAATCTTTTCGACCAGTTCTTGGGTGCTAAAGCCCGCCATTTGGGGTTTATGTTGAGAGGTTTACGCCAGTTGTCCCAGGATATTCAACAAAATCTTCAAATTCCCTTTTTCTTGATTCGGGTAATTTTCGATCTTGTGCTACTATTTAGGGCTAGTTTGATAGGTTATAATTGATTTTGGCAGAGATGAGATGGAAATAAGGATAGAAATAAGGAAAAAATGAGGAGCTAAAAAATCAATTTCACGGAATTGAATACAATTACATAGGCTACATCATAGAATTCATTTCTACCCATTTTGAATTCCAATTCCATCTGCAAATTCCATCCTACCAAAAGTAGCATTGAGGTTTTCCTGTGAATGTAGACGCTTGGTCAATTTCCTTCCCTTTTTTCTGATAAAATTAAAGGAATAATCGATTTGACATTTGAGTTCCTTCACCATTGAGCTGCATTTTGGTGGGTGCCTGGAATAAATAGATTGTGTCGACACTTTGTGGGCTTGTCTACAGGGAAAGGCAGAAGACACTATACCAGATTTCCTCAGAGAATGTGGAGCCTCGATGTTGGTAACAGACTTCTCACCCTTGAGAGAAGTGCGGAGTTGCAAAGCGGCTATTTGCGAGAGGGTAGACGATTTGGTTACAATACATGAAATTGATGCTCACAACATAGTTCCACTTTGGGTAGCGTCTGAGAAGTTGGAGTACAGTGCTAGGACCATACGAGGAAAGATAACCAAAAGCCTTCCTGAGTATCTGATTGATTTTCCCACAATGGAACCACCGGCTAAGAAATGGGTTGGTAAGAACCAATTGATCGATTGGGACGACCTTATTGCTGAAGTGCTGAGGTTAGCCACTTATCTCTTGATTGATATTATATGAACAATTGTAGACCATTGTGTTGATATAGTTATTTTCTATAACTAGGATAGGAGCAGAGGTTCCCGAATTACATTGGTGTGAACCGGGGGAAATTGCAGCGATGGAAGTATTGATGGGTAGTAAAAATGGATTCTTAACCAAAAGGTTGAAAAATTATTCCAAAGACCGGAACGATCCATCCAAACCCAGTGGTCTTTCTGGTCTGTCTCCCTATTTACATTTTGGACAAATTTCCGCTCAACGCTGTGCCCTAGAAGCACAGAAGCTGCGAAAATCACATCCTCAGGCATGTAAGATTTAATCATAGTATATTACTAGATCCTTTTTCATTGGTTCGGTAGAACAGTTGTATTAAGCAAACCTGGCAATTGAAGCTGCATTGTACCGTCACTTCATCCCATTTGTCGTCTGCTTTTCTTCCCATAATGACCTTGGTGTCTAGCGTTTCACTGAAGGCAATTGAAGCTTTCTTGGAAGAGTTGATTGTGCGGAGAGAACTTGCTGATAATTTCTGCTACTACCAGTCACATTATGATTCATTGGAGGGAGCATGGGATTGGGCTCGCAAGACCTTATTAGACCATGCCCATGATAAGCGAGAACATATTTACTCGTGAGTCACATTATTACGTTTTTACCGTTTCTTGGTTGCTTGCAAGCTCATCTAGCTTCTATATTTATATCTTCAGGAGGGAGGTATTAGAGAAAGCACAAACTGCAGATCCTGTAAGTCAATCTCTCATATGTTTTGTTCTAAAATAATCGACCTTAGACTTGTTGGCCTTCTCACTGTCATTTATCGTTCATCATTTATGAATTTCTAATTTTCTCAAGGTCCTGTTACCTAATAATTAGCACTTCATTTTGTTTATGAATATCAGCTCTGGAATGCTTCTCAGAAGGAGATGGTTTACCATGGAAAAATGCATGGTTTTATGCGGTAAGCAGCTTCCATGTGATTGTGTTTTTTTTATCTATCTGTTGCTCGACGATAAATGTTGTATGGTTATCTGATTGTAATGCATAAGTCCCTACACAATGAAGGGCTCCAATCATATGGGATGAAATGTCCTCTTGTTTGGATTTTCCTAGTGGTGTGAGGAGTCTGTTTTGGTTGTAAAACAATGGTCGTGATTGTCTTGTCACAGCAGTTTTCTGTTATCGTAAGTTGTGATTCACATGTATTGAATTAGATTAGTTCTTGAATAATGATGGCCGGTTTCTTGTGATTAATTAATTGTACTTGTTCATGCCTTTTCCTTTACACATTTATGTTTTTCATTCGAAAATTTTATTTACAGAATGTATTGGGCAAAGAAGATACTTGAGTGGACAAGAGGACCTGAAGAAGCCCTCGAGACATGCATATATCTGAATGATAAGGTGATCTAGAGCAACATAGGGAGATGGCAAAATTGCCCCCCCCCCAAACAACAAAAAAAGGACAGATTATTGCGATTGGAATTGGCTAAGACTTGAGATTTTTTTTGTTTTTGTTTTTAATGCAGTACGAAATAGATGGGAGAGATCCGAACGGGTACGTTGGCTGCATGTGGTCGATTTGTGGGGTTCATGATCAGGTCAGTATGCATTGTTCTTATTCAAAGAATTGTTGAAAACTAAAGGGTAAAGTTGTAAATTTGGCAATCAAGTGCAACCGGCATATTTTACTCTTGAATGGTGCTAAAATAAACATTATGTTTTTGAAATGGAGCAAAATAAATAGTAAAGTTAATTTGCCTAACATTAACCGTGATGCAGGGTGACATAGGAAAATGTTTGATGAAATATGATGATGAGATTAAAAGTTTACGTGGCAATTGATCTTCGTCTTCCTCATGAAAGATTCTTCCCTACTCCCACCACCCGAAACACATACATCAACAACTCTACAAACTATAGAGCTGACGTCTCATCTCCAACACCTCTTACCACATCCTTCAACTTTACCATGACCTCTATTGTCATGGCTTCCCACAAAATTTTCTTACTCCTCAATCAATCACTGAGGAGTTAGTTGAGATAATTAACCGATTGCAGATCAACAAGTAATTAAAAAGCCGGTAGAACCATCTTCATGGCCGCCTCGTTGGCCGTCCAGTCCTTCCCCCTCTCCACTCCGTCAAGCATGGGACCCTATATCACGGTCACTCCGTCGAGCATGGAACCATCATGGGACCCACCCTTTTTTGTCCCACCTGCCAGCCAAGCTTAATCTCTGCCTCAAACATTTTCCTATGTCATCTTAAATCACCTTCAACGTTGGGCAAATTAACTGCATGACTTAATTTCACTTCATTTGAAAAATATTTCTATTTTTGCATCCTTCAAACGTAAAATGTGATAGTTGACCCTGGCTGAATACTTTGCTGTCAAATTAACGCCTTTACCCAAAAATAAAGGAGAGGATCTATTAGAATTGGAAATTACCTTACAGAAAAATTATGTTTTTTTAACTTTTCAGGGCTGGCGAGAACGACCAATTTTTGGGAAAATTCGATACATGAATTATGCAGGTTGCAAGAGAAAATTCGATGTCGACAGATATATAGCATATGTTACCAAGTTAGCTGGTGAAAGGAGAAAGAGAAAGGCTGAAAACTTGCTATCCGGGAAGGAGAAAGTGCAACCCCGTTAGTCTAACATGAATCTATAATTTATTAAGGTTCGAGGCTGACCGTTTCGTAGACTATGGAGCAGAAATGTGCAAATATGTGTAATATCTTGTAGAAAATTGCTACCTGCTACCATCTTTCACTCGGCAAGATAAAGATTGGAACATTAAAGTGCATAGAGTTGATGATTCTGGCAACTTTAATGCTAAACTCCTCTTTTTTAAGTATTGCTTAAATGCAAGGTCGTGAGGTAAACCCTTTATAGGGTATAATGATTACAATAATAGGTAGGCTATGGTAACTAAAAAAAAAACCCTTAATTAAACCCATAGAATCGGACCATCAGGCAAAACTATTGTTACATTTTTCTGTTTGGTTTGATACAAATACATATGCTTTTTTCGGATCAGAGTGGGATCATTTCCGAAAAGGGAAAAGAATCAACTAACCACCTAAAAATCCCTATGATATGTGCAAAGTCTAATTTGATGGTTTAGATCAACAAAATGCCAGAAGTGTTGATGAATTGTTATCCGCAGATGCTTGAACTGACTGATCATACAAATAGGTTTGACAAGTAGAAGCGCGTCATGTTTACTTCTGAACATCATATCTCAAGATCTTCCAACGATAACTCGTGGCTCGTTAACATCTTCAGTTTCTGCAGAAACAGGACTGTAAGTATAATGATGGCAAATTGCTTTTCCTGGTTAAAGACATTTCCATACGGCTTTAACAAACTTTAAAAATTTTAATACCGTGATAAATTGTGCAGGATCATCAAGACTTGAAGAACCCAAAATAACTTCCCTCTTCAGCTTACCAGTGAGCTTGTGGCAAACCCTAAGCTGAGAATTAAAAAAATGTGTGGATAAGACAAGCGGGAAAAGAAATAAACATCATAAGCTCGTCTATTAAAGCATTGATCAAACCTCAGATCTGGTAGCTCCACCAACAATAAAAACAAAAATGCGCTGCCCCATCTTCTTAAAATCACTGGATGTATGCCTAAGCATTGAATCACTGATGCAACCAAAAAAAGAAAAAAGAAAATAAGTGAGGAAGTCGTGGAGTGGCAAAGACTGCAGATCCAGCCTTCCAAGTGCAAGTGTTGTAACAGAAGCTTGGACATCTAGAAAATATTTATTTAAAGTCTACATGGTGAGTAGAGAGCAATGGTGGCAAGCGTTTGAAGAGAGGGGCAGGGGGAAGTGCTAATGAATAGAATTATATAAAGCAGTTTCAAAAGCAGTAAATGTCATATAATCTCACTTGCATAATGTGCATACGAAAATCGAACCTTGAATATCCATCGTCAGAGCCCCGAGGTCTAGCCCAAGTTGGTGTGCGTCTTGATCTCATTGAATAAGCTGGTGGATTATGGTTCGCTGACCCAACAAAAGGTGAACCGTGAAAAGACGGACTAGGGTCATTCAAACATGGATACTCTTCCTTTGCCAAATCATTTTTGCTGAGTTTTTCAACAATTTCCTGAATAATAGATCATCCACCCATCACATGAGGCCCAAAAAGTTGATAAGATACGAAAAATCAGCCAACTGAATCGTCAGGAAGACATTATTATAAAGTTACAGGACTCCTCCATCATCTTTATGTTACAACTATATCAAAAGGTAAAGCTGTATGCAAAAACTAGGACCGTTCTTTGCTAACCAGCCCAGTTACCGCATCAACTACAATTAGAATCCTCAAAAAATTTAATAACCATCATATCAATTCTAATTAGACTATTTGCACTCAATTAAAAACTCTAGACAGAAAACCCGCTCACAATTTATCAAGGTTCATCAGATATAATACTTACGGATGAATGATGTATCATGCAAGGCCCAGCCAAGTAAGAAAAAACATCAGAACATCGTTCAACAATGAGGAAATTTATAACCAAATTGAGGAACACATCAAAATTATTTTCAACAAGAACGCAGTTTATCATGCAAGGTTGACAGCTATATTGTACCCTCTCTCAGATTTCCATGATGAGCACATTTTATATGTAGGGAAATTTGACAGCAATCCAACTTCATGAGTACCTCTATTATAGGATAGAAGCGTGACAACTGCCATGTCTCCTCTTCACCAGGACGCTCTTTTCTTGCCGCACGCTTCTTCTGACAACTTGAACAAATAGTTTTGAGTCCAATGTTAATATGTAAAATCATCAACCTAAAGTAGAACTTCCCTTTACCTTGTGCATATCAAACTTGAGAGAAAAGGCACCAGTCGCACTTTTTTTGGTATCTGGTTGCCCCCCTAGCACTCTCAAGTTATGCACAGCTCTCATATCCTCACTTGTCAACCTTGCCACCTGAAAGGCATTTAAAAGACAGTGCATGACGTCATTAGGAGAGTCAGGAGATACAGCAGTGACAGAAAATTTATTTAATTTATAATGAAAAGGAGTTGGCAATTTAGATGGAGACAATAACAAAGAAACAGACCTTCATCAAATTTTCACCCTTTTCACCCTCAAATTTCTCAGGATAAATGGCTGCAAGAACCATCAGCAACCGCAACTTATTTTCACGAGTCAAATCCTGCATAAAACATTGTGGTTTGTTTTGTTTTAAACCATGAAAATGAGCCAAAACAATATTTCTGCATTATAAAGCCTTCTCAACTTTATGCACACAACGACAGGTTACATCTTTTTCTATTCCCCCCTTGGAATTTCTTACATCTTTTGTGGTTAAAAATTTGATCACGTCTTTCATTCCTGCATTTCCAAAAACAAGATCTTGTTCCAGCTGTCCAAGTTCCCGTAGTCCCATCTCCTTGACGGTTCTGTTAATCTTCCCTGCAATCTGGAGCACATTAAATACATTAATTAAAGAGGTATGGCAGGGAACACAATCAGTGACACAACCATTCTTTTAAACTAAATACAAACTACTAAATTATAGTGTTAATCAAATACTAAAATAAGAATTGACTTGCAAAAATATTTATTAAACTTGAGCTCCAAAATTCATTTATTGAGTCATTCATCAGCAAGAAAATTGATAGACGTGAAAGAAGAAATCGGGCAAAAAATAGCATGCAACAATTATAAAAAGTTGTCCCATGATCGCACCATAAACAAACTCACCTCTACATGAAGGGAAAGTTTGTCAATTTGTTCACTATACTGTGGAAGTGCTTGGACCATCTTTTGTAAGTCTCTTGTTGACATTTCACCGCCATCTCTATAAATGGAAAAGCAAAAGGGTTAAGTGCATAACAACACTGGCAGTAACTAGACAATTTTTTATCAACTCTAGATCTTAGGTTGAGTACCTTAGAAAAGGCCAATTAATCATAACAAAAAAATATGCAAGCTCCTGACTAAGTTATCAATCATGAATTCAGCAATTTACATATGCACAAGATATCTTGAACACTCAAATGACCATGTACTAATCACAGGAGATAAGTGGAGCTGCAGTTAAATATTCAGCGAAAGAAATGAAGAGCCTCATTGACACACTATAAAGAAAAATACAGATCTCTCAATCACCAAAAGGAGATCTCTTTCCACTATGACTAGAAGACAAAGTCAGAATCTCAACCCTGGAAGCTTCTGAATGAATTAAATGAAATAGGTACAAGAGCATAAATTTCTTTTCGCTTTTGGCTAAATCATTAGCTTCAATATTTTTTTCTCAGATCAAGAAGTCAATATGAAAGATTCCAGAAAAATGTCACGTGCCTTGAGCCATGTTGGATTTGAGCAGCCTTGTTCTTTGAAATGAAGCTGGTCATCTTCTCATGCAACCGCTCACTAGCCTGTCATCATTGATATAAGAAAGTAACGTTGCATAATTGATAATAACAGAAGGGTAGAAGAACATACATCTGCAATATGTGCATGGCGAAGCTCAAGCCATATAGGATCATGGTCCTCCAAAAGAACCTCTTTTCTCTCTGTTTGACCACCGGTCTTGCTGGGAACCTTAAGTACAATAAATCTATATTATGTTCAAAACCAACCAAACGCAGATTAAGAAATAGATTAAATGAAACAGAAATTGTAGCACATACCTCATGAACATATTTGTTTCCGTCCATATTCATTAAATCATGGCACATTGCATCATATGTCCATTCATGTATTACAGGTGCAATCTACAGATTCAGATTAGAACCTTATGAGTAAACATTAACAGTCCGTTGAAATAGTCACTTAACTCCATTACAAACACATGAAGGCTACGAAAAACCTGATCAATAGATCTGTCAAGGATGAGCAATTCACATGTTTCCGTCTGAGGAAAGTTGGGTATAGATTTTTTATATTTCATAATACAGTCCCATACTCCAGCAGCAAGCTTCGTAGGAATTAGATCACGGAAAGTAGTCATTGTGGCTGCATCAAGGCTCCTCGCAGCACGAAAGCGAACTAAAGGAAATTCCTAGAAAGGTTTACATGCTTTAGAAGGCTCCTTGGTCAAGTCTGAACATTTAGAAAGCATTGAATAGTGAATACATTCTGATTTGATGGCATAAGGAATAATAAATACATACTCTTAATGATGCAAAAACAGTAGCAATCCGAGTAGCCATCACATTCAAACATGCAACAGCTTTGCGATTGTTCTCTTCATCCCCAAATAATTCTTCCAAAGCTCTCTCATTGTTTGTGATGAAACCCTGCATTAAGATGAGTAGATGAAAAAAATCACACCTAAAATGAGAGCATCCAATAAAGGAATCATCATGAACTCAAAACGCTAATCAAGGATTACTAACAAGCATATTCATGAGGGAAAATCATTCTTAAAAGGGGAGGATCTCCAGGGTCTGAAACTGTGGCTATGTGCTATTTTGTCACTGAATGATTAAATTTACAGCACAAGTAGTTGTAAGGACTTCAAGCTCCAAATATTTATTGTAGTTCCATAATAGTCTTCTTGAAAACTCGTCTCACTCCACAAAATTGTCTTCTTGTTTTTTTTTTTTGCCTGACACAATGTCTTTATTTCAAGTGTTTTGAAGCATAATCTATTGATATCAGCTAACAAATTCTAGTCAGTTTAACTGGACAAGGTCCTGTTTTATCGTTAAGCTTTTCCTTCATGGTTAAATGGAGCTGGACCAACTGAAGTAGAGTCAAATGGTATGTAGTATGTACTAAAAACATGATTATAATATAGAAGACAGTCTGCAAGGAAACTGAAGAATCACCCACCTGACTGTCTATAGCAAAGTACTCCAAATTCATCTGCATAATGTTGTCCAAATGAGAAAAATCCATGTTTAGCAGAATTCAAATTTTTCATGCCAAAACTACCAAGTTAAGCAAAATATAATTCATGAACAAGTATTTTAACCTCTCTTAGTGCACCTATACGTGGTAACACCTTTGTATCTTTCTTAATATCCTGGACTAATTCTTTAGACACAGGTGAACTGAAGAAAACAAATGCCCTGCATAAACAAGACAAGAGCATGCTTGGAAACCAACAGTGAAAGACAAAAAGAATTTTACCAAGAAAGATTACATAAGGCTCACAACATACTTCCTGTACAAGGGTGTCCTTCCAGACATGTCTGACAAAAACATAATAACACTGCCAACAGCAATTGAAAGAGACAATCACTATAAATGCACCAATTTGATAAAACATGACAGCTTAATTTAAATTGACATCACCAATAGAACTAAATGAAACTTCTTACAGCCACAAGAGTTCATCTTGGTTTTTTTT
>JANTPZ010091746.1:0-18781 GCA_025593235.1 Vachellia pachyceras
AGATTCTTGATTCATCACATTATTGTAAGGTGTTAACTCATCTCACTCAAGCCAACTCGAGTTGGTAGAATCCTTCATTATTTGTATTTCTTCTGAATTACCCAAAACGGCTTGATTAGAAAGAGTGTCACTCTGTTGGTCAAGTTAAGCTCCAAAAAATCAGACCAAACCAGAATTGTTGGTTGCCAACTTGGTTCCACTGATTCTGTGAGCAACTTCAAATACAACAAGCACTATAACCATAAACACAACAGAATGTCTCATAAGAGGAAATGATCATCATCAGCAATCACACAAGACTGTAAGCAAAATTAGATCCTCCCACATTTATGCATCCCAAAGAGAAGGATGACACTAAAGACTATATAGTTTGTGTATAAGCTTACGTCACAATCATTATACTCACAATCTCTTTCAATATATATATATCACACACACACACACACACACACACACTCTCACTTTGATGAATGCAGAGGATCTGAATCTGTATGAACTGGTGTGTTTCCAGTGGTGGAAGATGGTGTTGTGTGATCACTAATGAAGATTCCAAAATCCAAAGCAGGCCATACAAAAGCAGGCTTACTTGGTGGCACGCAAGGCACAGGAACAGCCCCGCTTATGATCTGAACTATACTCTGCATCTTTGGCCTCTCAGCAGCAATTGGATGAGAACAAGCTAACCCTAATTTCAATATTCTATCTGCTTCTTCAACCTCATACTCATTCACAAGCCTCTTATCCACTGCCTCCAGAATCCTACCTTCACCATACAAATACCAAACCCAATCCACCAATAGTTGAAACCCTTCCCTCTTTGTCCATGGCCTCTTGCCACACACCACTTCCAAAAGAACAACTCCAAAACTGAACACATCTGATTGCCTTGTTGCCTTCCCTGTGTGGAAGCACTCCGGCACAATGTACCCCATCGTGCTGTGGATTCCTTCTACCTCTGCGTACGAGGTCTTTTCATGCTCAATGGCTCGAGCCAGGCCGAAATCGCCCAAACAGGCATTGAAGTTAGAATCTAGCATGATGTTATTTGTCTTAAGATCTCTATGAACTACTTTTTGGTCGTACTCGTTGTGAAGGTAGTTAAGTGCTGAAGCTACACCTGAGATGACTTTATACTGCAAGTTCCAACCAAGAGGGGTTGTGGGTTTTCCTTCCTCAAAGAAAAGGTGATTGTCTAAGCTGCCATTAGGCATGAACTCATACATCAACAATAACACTCCATTCTTGTGACACCAACCTGCACCATAATATCAAATCATGAAGCTTAGAATTTAGGGACAAAAGTTAATAAGGTCAACAAGTTCAAAATTAAAGTATTAATTCAGTCATATTTCTAATAAAATTAATGTTTTACAGTTGGTGGGAAACAACATAAAGAAGAATCCATTGATCAGTTTTCTAGTCTTTAATTCATCATCTTTTTTAATATTCTATTTCTGACATAAAAAGCACCGGGCTTTACTTTCATTTATGAAATGAGAATCTTTGACTTTAACGAAATGTCTGAAACTTGGATTTTTTCGTTGTTGCAAGGAATCCCTCCTTTATTAGTAGTTAGATGTTAGGAGGAAAAAGGACATTTTATAATATAAATTAAAAAAGGAAAAGGAGAAAGCTTTGAAATTAAGGGAGAAAATAAAAGGCATACGTATCGCCAGCACTTAAAAAAAGATGGCAACAGCGAACAACGTACAAATAAACTGTAATCATCGACCACGACTGGCACATGTTAAATATTTTTTTAATTTCTCTAATTTAATTGGTCTGTAGACATGGGTGGAGCTACGTTAATCCCAATGGCTTCAGCTGTACCTCTAACTTTTCAAAAATTATGTATCTATCAGTATTATGTAATTTATTTTGCAATTATTCATTTACTAATTTTGAACCCGCTAAATTTTTGCTCAAATTCTTCCAAAAACATATTAAGAATAAATCCAATTTATCTTGAACAAACTATTAAAAAAATTGTTTGTACCCTCTGAATCAGGGTGATGAGTTCGCCACTATACAATACATCGAAGATGCTGTCATGGAAATTTGATATTTTATGATTTTCAAAGATAATTTATTCCTACTTATAACCTTGAATATAAGTTAGTTTGCAAAAAATTGGTAGCATTAGATTTTTCTTTTGCACTAATATCCTCATCATTTGCATATAACGTAAAGAGAGATTATGTATGAAAGAAATTAAAATACATTGATTCTAATTATAGGGTAATCTTGGAAAGTAAAAATATTTTTTTTTAAACCATTTCAAGTGATAGGTAAGCCACTTTTGACTACCTTTTTCAATCCTTTTAAAGCAGTTAAAAGTGCCTTATATTAATGTTAAGGCATAAGAGTAGTGTTTGTGAGTTAAGGTTCAAGAGGAAATCTTCTTCAGAGACCAAAGTGAACTTTGAGAACTTGACCACAAGGAATTTTTTTTTGTGGTCGTTTCCAGCTAGCTTAATTCCGTGTTAAGGTCACTTGAAGTTTAAATTCAGTGAACTGGATGAAATTACATGTTTTCACGGTTGACTAGTTTTTTTTTTTTTAAAAGTACATTAAAAAATAAAATAAAACGAAATCATTTAAGGTAATTCTCAATTTCAGTGAATCCTCATATGAAAATCCTACTTTCAAAATTAAGAAATTGCTCCGATAAAAGAAAGAAGAGGACCAAAATAGGTACTAGGATATAGTTTGGACTAAACATGGCCAAAAGCTAGTCTTTTGTCCTTTAATCATATTTTAACTTCGTTAGCATTACTCAAACGTTAGGATTGAGTTAAAATATGATTGAGCAATATATAAAAGTGCAAAGGATTTACAGACCCAGACTCTACCCAATCAATGATTTGTTTGGAATCATGATCTTTCTCATGTTAAGATTTTCTCAATCTCTAAAACCAAATACCCTATTTATCCAGCTATCAACTAGCATATCCTGATCCGACTCTAAATTTGGTTCTGAGATATCTGAATTATAGACAAAAACAGAACGCAGCGACATCAAATCATTAATGACACGCTTTAAATGTTCTGATCTGATCTGATATATTCCTAGTCAGTTTCAGATAGATTTATTATGGAGTCGAACATTCAAAGGAGTTAAAGCCCAATAGTTATTCAGGTAAAAAAAAAAGCCCAATAGATAGAGAGAAGCATTTCTCATGAAAAATAAATGGAATTATTACCTAGTAGCCGAACAAGATGCTTGTGACGAAGACGATTGATAATGGAGAGCTCGGCCAAGAAATCATCTTTGCATTTCATGGCATCTCTGCAGAATTTTTTCACTGCAACCTCCAAATTGTTCTCTTTCTGCAAAATCCATCTGTACACCATCCCATACCCTCCTTCTCCCAGCTTGTTCTTCTCACTGAAATTGTTCGTCGCCTTCTTCAATTCCTTGAACGAGTACTCCCTCGGCGTTCCCGGCAAGCTCTTCAGAGTCCCCATTATCTGTCCATCGTCCAACTTTCTCCTTCTCTTTTTCTTATAAAAATAACACGCCGAGCCACCAATCCCTACTAGAATCAGAGCCATCAGTGGCACCCCTATGCCCAAACCCATCGTCAAAGATCGCGTCTTTTTTCTTGTTTTCTGAGAGAACCTCCACCGTCATGTTCCATTTCAGAACACAGTTTAGCTGGTAGGTTGTTCCGGTGGAAGCAGAGAACCCCAAGTAAGAGCTCTGTTTCACGATGGTTTTGAGATCTAGATCGGAAGTTAATGCTGGTTTTGATACTATGGGTCCCTTGCTGTCGGGTTGTTCTTTGATGAATATGTTGATTTTCTTGCTTGAACCGTTATAGTCTATCCAGATTACATAGTACTTGGCAGTGTCTGGAGCGGTCTGGATTCCGAATTGAGAGAGTGAGACGTTGGTTTTTGATTTGACGATGTTGATGTTAAGTCCGATGTGGTTGTCGTCGGGGTCGAAGTCTTGCTTCACGGTGTCTAGCTCGACTGAGACAAGGTGGTTTTCTGGGTTGCCGTCGATGGTGGAGTTGGTGAGGCCGAGGCACTGGCCATGGCTGTTCAGGGGAAGGTCTAGGTTCGGGGCAATGACGAAGGCGACGCCTTCGCCGGGAGTGGTGTTGTTGACGCGATAGATGTTGATGAGGAATGAAGTGTTGAAGGAAGCAACCCTCCCGGTGTCTTCCCAGAGTCTGAAGGGACGCCGGAAGAGGATTCGGCCGGCAGTGTCAGTGAGGTTGACGTTGCCGGCCGTATCGGGAGTTACATGGAGGGCTCCGAAGTTGATGGACGCCGGTTGGATGACTTTCAAGGTCGTGTAGTTAGAGACGTCGAAGGGGCCGAAGACGTATTGCGTTGTTCTCATGTTCCGGGGTTGGGACATGGCCGCCGGGAAGAGAAGTTGCAGAATACATATAACGGCGGCGGTGGCGGATAGGGAGGTGCATGGCGGTGGATTCATGTGAGGCATGTGGCGGCGCAGCGGCTGATAGTAATGATGATGCTTGGTGCTGCATTGGAGGGAAAGCATTCCCTAGTAGCTAATACGAATGATGATGGATGTTAACGAAGAGGTTGAAGGTTTGAAGAAGGTTTTGTGAGAGAGAGTGTGTGCGCGAGAGAGAGAGTGTGAGAGTGTTCTTCTCTCAGATTTTCCGGTTGCTGGCTTTCTCTGTGAATCAGAGAAATCAGAGACGGCAGAGGGAACAGCTATTCTCGACAGCGGTATGCACCGGTTTCTTCCGATATCGTTTTTCGATATTTAACTTTTTCTCAGATTGCATTTGAACGCATAGGTGTATTTTGATAAACAACAGTGAACGGAATGTATTTTAAAAAAAATAACTGAGACGGCAGAGGAGTGACTTTGTGAAAATAAAATCTTATTTGGCTAAACAATAGAGAATAGAAAAGTGATTTTTATAAAAAATACGAATGTTATTAAAAATACAACATATCTATATTTATTATGATAATTTTAGGATAAAAATAAAATGATAAAAATTAAAAATGTTAATGTATTATAAAGAAAATTTTGAAAATACAAAAATGGATAATTAAACAATATATGAATTAAAAATCATCTAAGATTTGGATTTTTTTTTTTGAATATTTCATGAGAGAGAAAGGGATTAAAAAATCATCTCCGGAACAAATGAAAAATGGAACTGTAAAGGAAGTGTGACCTTCGTCACCTCCGCATGAGATCGATCAACAGGAGAGAGAAAGGGAATAAAAAGAGAGAACGAGCGTTTTGCCCAATGTGACGCCAACAACACTTGTTTTTTCTTTCCGCAAGAAGGAAGTTTTTATCCAAAAGTACTTTTGAGTTAAAGCATTCTCAAACACGACAAAAAAATTCACTAGATTTATTGGGTTCAAAAGTCTCTAAAAGCCCAACCAAATACACATTGGATCTGTTTGAAAAACTATTGGGAGAATAATTTTTATTTAAATTGTATTTCGGAAAATAAAAATTTATTTGGATAATTTGATAAAAAATAAATTTTTCAAAAACTAGGTTTCAAACCGAGGTTTTGCATCTAAAATATTTTTTTTGAAAATTTTTCGTACTTTAACAAAATTTAGATTTCAAGTTAAAACCTAGATTTTGTAATTGAGATCCAAACATACTCTAATTCATAAAAAAAATCAGCTGGCATCAGTAAAGGTCCAGAAGTAGTATCGGAGTTTGTGATTATTTTTAATTCTGGATATGTTTTCCTTATGGCATGGTAATTCCCCCAAAAAGTTATATTTGCCACAATGTTCCTTTCTAACAGCAACATATCGTAAATCAAAACGTTGAGGATGCCCCATTTTGATGTAACAAGACCTCTTGCAAATTCAATTCCATCTAAAGCTACCTAAAAAAATTAAATAATGAAAAGTTGTATTTAATCCAAGAAGGAAAAATGATTTATCAAGAAATTAGGCAAGTTATGCTTCATACTTCCACAAATGGAGCACCACAGGAGTTATTGACTTTGTCTTGATGGCTAATACTATTACTCAAGCTGCGTTATATACTCATCATCAACACATCGCAGGATTCATCATGAAAAGAGCTTTTGCTCATGGAGCTATCTTTTTTATTAGAGATTTAAATACCCATAATGGAAGTGCATTGAGATCCTCTGAGATATTAGTCATAGAAGTTGTGGCATTTTACTGTTCCCCTCGAGATGTAGAATTTTAATCATATGACAATTCTAATTTAAAAATCAATTCAGGCCTACACCAGCGAAGAGGTTATACATTACTCATGCCCCAGAAAAGCTTCAATGTGCAATGGATGATAGAGTACTATCACTATATTTGAGCATTAATTCTCTAGAAACGTGCAGTGTAAATCACATCTGTACTGGGCTTAGCCAAGTGTTTTTAATCTCAAATCGAGTTACAGGCGAATATGCTCTCATCCATTAAGTACATGGGAAATTCTGAAGAAGCCACAAAACCAAGTTCTGTAGTTACAACTTGACAAATTAAATGAAGATCATGTATTTTCAGGGCAGTTCTGGTCTTCATATTATGCAGCTCATCCTTCTTGCTGCTCCAAACATCATATATCTTTGTTGTAACTTTGGCAATGATTGCTCAATACTTCAAGATTTCACTATGAATCGTTGTTTCCAGTTCCTATAGAGACTTCATTAATATGTACAAGCATTGTTACCTGACCAACCCGAGTTTTGCAGGTGAAACCCTGACAGCTAAAGGACTATAGACATGCAAACTTTTGTTCCTCCATAACAGGAAACCAAATGTATAGCCCTTTGAGGGAGAAGCAACTTTGAAATTCACAGTGAAGTTGATTTTCTGCCCAATCCTTGTGAAGATTAACCTGTCTGGCACGACAGTGACATTAACTCCTGCAGGGGGAGACACTACAGCTCTGTAAATACTTGTTGATTTTCCAACATTAGTCACAGTTCTAGTCACTGAGAAGTTGTCTCTGAGATTTGGCACTGTGATGGATGGATAGTTGAGCTCAGATGCAGATTTGAACGCCCTACCACATGTTCTGTTGTTTCTAGTAACACGATGGAGCGACCTCTCACTGTAACCAAGTGAACAGAGGAATGCTAGATAATCCTCTGCTTCAATATCATAGATGAGACCAGGGTCAAGAACCCGTGCAGGGTTCACAAAGCCTGATCCATAATCAAATGCAGTGGCACTTCTTTGTTCAGGATCTGCTCTGATGAATCCATGGTGCTTATCCAGAATTGTAGCTGCATATTAAGTAGTAGTTAGTTTCTCAAACTGAAGCGGCAAAGCTTCTGCACTATATTGATAAATTTTCTTTCTTTCTGGGCGCAAAATATGTGCCTAGGTTTAGGGCACTCATTGGCCGATGAAATTTAATCAAAGACAATACTTATGTTTCTATGTGTGCTGAGGAAGAATCTCTATAATGGAGTTATATAGACCTGTAGAAAAAGACAATGTTGTTAATGTGATACCAGTTGTCATGATGGCAGACTTGATAGCAGATGGAGACCATGAAGGATGAACAGCTTTGATTAATGTTGCAATTCCAGTTATATGAGGACAAGCCATGGAGGTTCCTGAGAGAATGTTAAACTTCATGTTTTTGGCTGCTGGAGACCAAGCTGCAAGGATGTTCAATCCTGGGGCTGTGACATCAGGCTACGTAAAAATACTACTAAGTCAGAATTTCAGCCCTCTTAGGAATATTATGAAACACTCATAATTCATGTCCGATTTCCCTTTATATTACTGGGAATACATCACCTTCAGAATTTCTGGGGTTAAGCTGTTGGGGCCTTTGGAAGAAAATGCTGCTACACGTGGTGCAGGCCTTGCTCCTAATACTGTCTTAGCTCTGGAAATCCTTGCCATAGCCTTACTGTTGAGGATAGAAGCGGCCAAAAGTAAGATTAGAGAATTGAACGCATTCATATATTTGGAGAAAGGGCAACACACAAGAACTTGAGAGTCTGTACCTATAAGCTCCTTTATGTTAATTCTTTCCAAAACATTATGTATCTTCACTTTTGGTAATGAATTCAAAAACTAACCTTGTATTGTTGATATATGAGAGAATATGGTGGCCTGTTCTCGTTCCAACAATGGCTGAAGGTATCACAAACGGGATGGCAATATCTTGACCTGTTTCATCTATAAGTATCATTCCAACTCCGCCTGCTTCTTTCACTAAAGTACTTTTCGCTACCTTTGAATCAGTTGACCTCTCTGCATGTCGGCACACCAGAACTTTCCCTCGGGCCTTGGTCTTATTGAGGGAACTTTCTATACAGTAGCTAGAAAAACAAAGAAAACACAACAAAATTTTCTTATAAGAACATCCATTTGCATTGATCTTAACACATTTCTCTCATTCAAAAGTACCTTGTGCTTCACCTGGATTGATAAGGAGTGAAATAACCTGCAGAAGCTTGGGAAGCAGAAATTATCCTTGTAAAGGCATTCATTTCCGAGAGACTCAGACTTTCACCCTAATACATTTATACAGAAAAATTCAGTGAAACAATCGGAGGAAAACCTTAAATAGGTACTCTCTTTACAATGTTTAATTTCTATGTCATCTCGTTAAAATTTACAAAAACTTTGCAGTAATAAAAATTTTCTGATTAGATGATAAATTTTTACAGTGATATTGACACCATTTCCCAATGTGACATCAGAGGTGAAATCCCTATCAGTGGAGCTAGCAGCAACAGTGATCATCCATGGTGCAAGGTTGGTGACAGAACCAGGATACCCTTCATTACCAGCCGATGCAACCACCAGCACCCCACGATTTGCGGCATGATACGACCCAATAGATATGGCATCATTAAAGTAGTCTGCTTGAGGAGACTCCGGACCCAAAGACACAGACAATATGTGAATCCCGTCTCTAATAGCATCATCAAAAGCAGCCAGTAAATCCACATCATAGCAGCCTGAGTCCCAACAAGTTTTGTAGACAGAAATCCTAGCCAATGGTGCTCCTCCCCTAGCTCCTCCACCTGCATATGCATCAACAGTCACATCATTCACGAAAGTTATGAACTATGCAATTCATTCATTGCGCAAAAACTTACAATTAACACATAAAATTTAAAAATACAAAAAGTCAATTTAAAATAAATATCATGTAACAAAAAAAAACTTTCATATCAAAAACCGTAATACCTGCTAATCCCATATAGTTAATGTCAGGCACATACCGCCCCGTAGCTATTGAAGCTGTGTGACTGCCATGGCCGGAGCTATCTCTTGGAGATCTAAAGGAGACTTTTATTACTGAGTCTGACCCTTCTTCTACTTCATACCCACGCATATAGTATCTAGCTCCAATGACTTTCCTGCTCCACGGGGATCGTAAACCAAAGATGACACACCTGACCTATGTATACACTAATACCTATGGAGTGCAACTATAAGGCTTGTTCTTTTATAGTCGCTTAAGAATTGAAATTATAGTTTAGTTAATGATAACGATGAGGAGGAATGAGGATATGGTTGAACTAGAAACCTGTTGCAGGAGGAAGCATTGAATGCTTCTCCTGATTCACATTTTCCTTTCCATCCAGGTGGCACTGGAGGCATGTCAACATCACTGAAACTTGGAGATTCAGGCCAAATTCCTGATTCAATAGCCATTATGACCTACGTTAATTCTTCAATGATGCAATTCAAATAATTTATCTTAGCTAAATTCAGCGTACATAATGGATGTGGAGAGAAATGGAGACAGTAAATAATTTTAGAGATTGAATTTGTAACAATAACGTTTACAACTAAAATGCTACAGAAAAAGATAGTGGCAGAGTTTCCCTAGTAGGTGAGAAATGAGAGGTGAGAAATTTTCTATGAACTATATACTTGCCTTTATAAAATGTTGAAGAAAATGCTGTATAGTGTACTTGGAGATGAACGTGTTACGTGTAGAAGAAATCATAATAACGCTCACTGTGAAAGGTAAGAGTGCTAAGTGCTCACCAGTATCAATGAAACCAACGATGATGTTTGCTTGGTTTCTGGTGGAGAACCCAAGAATCTCCATAGTTTGATCATCCAGAAGGCCCATAAAGTCCCATGAATGAGTTGTATGCAGCCTTCTTTTAGAGTTGGGAAACACAGAAACCACTCCCGGCATTTCTGTCAATTAATTTAAACACCGACATCACGGGCCAATTAATTCCGGGATTAAATAAATCTTGAGGTCCACAATCCATATAGACAAGTCGAGAAAGATGAGAAAATCACTCTGAATTACTTGAAATCTGAGAAGCCTGCTCATCAGTCAGCTTTGCTGCAAATCCTCTGAAACCATGTTTGTAGCTATAAACATGCGAAGCTTCCGCTTCCTCAATGCTGTTCGTCATTCCCCGTAAGGAAAAATAGGAAATCACAAATCTAAAATCAATCTTTGATCATCTGTTACGTTATTCTCACTTCCAAGTTCCAACATGAGTGTAGAGTATCTGAATTACAGGAAACTGACCTTCCACCGTGAACGGAAGCAAGAATTTGATGGTGCTGCTTCATAATCTCGTCAGGGTCTTCGCCATTTTCGCTCCCCATGTAGACTACATGAACCTGCAATAATCCAGTCCAGAATTCCTGATTCCATAATTTGCCGTAAAAGAGAAAGTAAAACAAGGGAATTTGAGCTTACCTTAGCAGAGGAGCACAAGGTAATCTGAGCAACGGAAACAGCAAGAAATAGAGAAAGGAAGGCAATGCTTCTTGGTGGTGGTGGTGGTGTTGTTGTTGCGTATCGTGGAGCAGCCATTGTTAAAGTCCCAACTTGCGAACTCATGTGAACCAACTGTGATGCATTGGAGAAACAAATAACAACGACCGAGCTGTTTATATAGTGAGCCTGAGAGAAAGGGAAGGTGGCGCCAACTAGTGGCAATTAGGTCAAAGCACTCCTGATCATAATTTCCACCGTATTAATTATTTAACATATATGTGTGTATGAAAATAAATGGCAAAAAGATGCTGTTATTTGTTGTGAATCTCAAATTTCATTAGTTTCTCTGCGGGGACATATATGCATGGTAGATCAGCGGCCTTATTTCCAAAAAAAAAAATTAAGTATATACTAGTACTATGTGATTTATTTTTTATCCACCCATTTATTGATTTTGAACCGATTAAATTTTTACTCAAATTCTTTTTAAAAAATATTAAAAATAAGTTTCGTTTATTTTAAACCGATTCCATCACTGCCTATAGAAAATAAAAATCGGTTAAAACATTTTAATTAAAAGAAATGCGAGCTACAGGGTATTAGCGTTAAAGTCGGGTGTCCACCGAAAATGATGATATGGGCCTCACATCGCGGGGCCTAGGTGTGGAGCCCACCTGCTGCCCCCACACAGATCCAATCATGTGACCGCCCTTTTCTTTTTCTTAATTAAATACAACAAAAAATTAACTGTTGCTACTTAAATTCTTTTTTTTTTTAAATCACGTTTAGAATTGTCCAAACATTATAATTATTTTTGAGACTTGATCATGAGATTACAAAAAATATTAATTTTTAAAACTACTATTTTAATCATTTCATATCATCTGTCCTAATGACAAGCGCTTTCTTTTCTTTTTTTTTTTTTAGAGATCTCACACCCAAGTCTAATATTCATAAAAGATTTGTATATCTTTAGTTGCAGACATTGTAAAAAGAGTATCTTAAATATAAACTCTAATTAATCTCAACCCCAATTCTCTTATATATATATTTGTCCATTCACTATTATATTTGAAATTGGATTTCTGAAGCATGCTGTCTGAATAATTAAATGGGTTAAACTGAAATCTCTTACCGAATTGAGTTGTCAATCACCACATATCACATGTGTATGTGCAGTGCCAGCAGCCGAAATCTAAAAGTAAATTTACAGTCAAATCTTAAATAGGAAAATTAATAAAAAAATATTAAAGATTCACAAAATTATTATGATGTTCCAGAAGTAACTGCTGAAGTTGTTAATGAAGGCTGGTAAGGTTGTAATGACAACCTCAGTAATTATTTCTAGGACCTTATGGTAATTTCGTGAATCTTTAGAACTTTTTGTTCATTAATTCTTCTATTTGGGACTTGATTGTAAATTTTCCAAATATAACATATTCTGTAATTTTTTTTGTTTTGTTACAACACAACGTCATGATAAATAATTGAAATTTAAAATATTAAGAAAATAAATGCACATGTGCAGAAAATATATTTCTATATTATAATTAGAATGATATGGTTGGTAGAGATTGTAAGAGTCTGGTTTAATATTCATCCCATTAGCAAATCAATGGATATAAATAATTCGTAAGGTTGAAAATGGCACGATGTATCCGTTGTGAATGCACTGTTGGGATTGACTTGCTTGAATCATAAAATTATTACTTTTTTTTTTGGCAACAAGATTATTACTATATTGTATCGTTCATAAATCTTTGATAATATATTAATTTCCTCGTCCCTTAGCAAAATTTTGAAGATTTTAATATTTTTTATAAGAAGTTTTGCAAAAAATTGACAATAAGAATTTTTTTTTAATTCCCATTAAAATGGTATTTTCAATTAATGGGTAAAGAGAGTGAGGAAATGAAAAGATTTTTTTTTGGGGGGTGTAAAGTAATTTTAAGGATGTCAGTTAATTTTTTATAAATGTATAAATTAGGTAAATTTGTGTTAAGGAAAGTAACTAAAGCAGTGCCAATCACTTAAAAACCTTCATTATTTTAAACTCTATACAAAGTTTTATTTTAATCTCTCAATTATATAAAGTATTTTTCAGTTATACAGCACTAACACTATTAATCTCAAATGGTGAATGTTACATCAATATTCAAAAATATGATAAAGTAATACCAACCACTTTTATATGTTATTTTTCATTTGCGATCAAGACACTAATTTAAATTACCTAATGTTATTTTTTTTAAAAGCCTTCAGCATCATAATTCTAAGTACATTGCATACAGTACCCATGTATATGATACTTTTTATAGTACAATGTACAAAAAAATAAAGTGTTAGATGTTACTTAACCCATTAAAATACTGTGAATATTTAAAACTTCATACATTTGTATGATTTAAAAGACGCTTCATAGTTTGGCAAAAAGAAAAATAAAATACGCTTGATAAAATTAAGGTATGAAAGTAAAACTTTGATAAAGTTAACGCATGAAAGGCACACTTTTTACATTAAAAAAATTAACAAATGACGGATCAACGTAAATAAGATTTGATGGAGACGTTTTTGTTACCGTTAACTTCCATCATTCTCATGGGATTGGATTTCGGCGCTCAAAAGTCAACATTGCAATAATCATGATTATCTCATCCACCTCCTAATATTCAACCATTATCATTGCTTTATTTCTTTTTTTTTTTTTTGGGTTAAAACAACTAAGATTCATTTACTTTCATACAGTTACAATCATTTTATCTTCACTGTTGCAAAAACATAATCATTGCTTTCACAAGCAAGCAAAGATTAAGAGTGGAAATTTATTGTAAGGTCTAAAGAATGAAGTTATTTATGAAAATATTTTAAAAGGTTGTCAATGATTAGTTGAAGAACACCATTGACAAGTGGAGCAGTTACCATTGACAACTCTTGGAACATTTTTATAAATAGCTTCCTTCTTTGGTACCTTACAATAAATCTCCCTATTAGAAAATCATAATATACTGGGTGTGTTTGAGAATTTGTTAGAAAAAAGGATTTTACGGATTTCAAGATAATTTTTACAGATTTTGAGATAGTTTTGTATTGGCTTGCATATACCGTTGGAAAGAAGTTCTTTCCAAATATGCACATTAATCATTTGGCCACTATTAATATTACTCCCATTAATTTCATAGAATCTTTCTTTAATCAATTGCCTCCATTGTTCTATCTTAGCCTTTAGCTCCCTTCTTTCATAAGCATCCACCAATGGGATTTTTATTTTTATATCACATTGCACGTTCATTCTCAAATTAGAGATAATCATGTTTGATGTACTCTAAATAATTTTTGACAAGAAAATTTAAATTTTTATTTGCTAGATTTTAAAAGATTAACCTCTTGCAATCCAATTCTCGTTGGTCTCTTTTTTCTTCTTATTTTAAGGCATTATTATAAGAAATTTATGATTATTATAATAAATCACTGACTGAAGTGTTGATTGTAATTTTTTTTAAAGATTCTTCCTATTTAGTTTTTGATGCAATCTCTCTTTATACGACTTCTTGGGGTGCGATTTGGTTTGAAAGTTCAGGGGAAAATTCGGATTTGAAAGTTCATTCGAATGGAAAAAAAAAAAGCTCATTTGAAGGACCCTACTCGTTATAAACGGTTTAGAAAGTTTGAATTTCAAAATGTTGTAACTTCCTCATTTTAGCTTCAAATTTTACAAATGATCTATCATTAGAAATCCCTTTGAGTCTAGTTTCAAATGGAATAGGTTTCATATCAATTGAAGATCTTTATTGAAAGATATCATAAAAAACCGAACAATTATCTGGAATATACGTATTCCTGACCCGTGTTTGGTTTTTTTATCATATCTCTCAAAATACTAATCCAATGGCTGTGAAACTTATGCCATTCGAAACTAGATTCAGAGATATTTACAATGATAGGTCATTTGTCAATTTTGGAGCTGAGATGAGGAAGTTACATCATTTTGAACTTTCAGCTTTATAAACCGTTTTTCCAACTCTCACAATGAGGCTGATTCGATTCAAATAATGAGGCTAATCGATTCAGAATGTATGCTTTCTAGATCATGCAATAATACGACGGTTTAGAAATATTTAATCGAATCAGATAAGAACTTAATCGAATCCGTCACTTCATTTCCTTTAAACTTGGATAAAGACGCGCGAGGTACTGAAGGCTGCTGTTTCAAGGGCAGTGAGAACATTTCCTTTAAACTTGGGTAAAGACGCCCGGGGTACTATAATCTGTCCATGATTTAAAATTTTGAATCACCTTTTTGCGATTAACTGTTTTCGAGGTACTTTTTTCGTCATTTTCCTTTATTTTTATCTCCTTTGATTTTTACCTATTGAAATCTGTAAATCTAATGCACTTAAAATGGAGGATACATCAATCATAGATGCACCCTGTAGGATTCAACCATCACTAAAAAACCAAAAAAGGTTAAGGTTGATTTGTTCTGCAGCATCATTTTTGAGGCACAGCTAAAAGATAGAACAATAATTAACAGAGGTGGTTGACATTGGATGTAACACAACACATTAATGATGTCTTCTGAAAATATGAGAAGGAAGTGACTGATTAAAAATGATAATGACCATAATCATGAACAATATAAATAGACAGATCTGTTCATCATGCATGGTGATGGAGGGCTATGCCTAAATATTTAATAAATAGAGAGTTCATCCCGATTTAATAACACTTAATATATTATAACCTCATTTAATTTCCAGATCAGAGATTTATTGTGCACACATGTTCAACTCAGCACGACCCTTCGTATTTCATCATAAACTGTGTTGTATTTAACCATATTTAAAGTCTCCACCATAATTTTTAAAATGCAATGAATCCGTTTAGGAACGTGATAAAGAAGTACTTTTACGTAAATCAAAGTAAATATGTAGAGAAGATTATCTCGTTTTACAGAAAAACATTGTTAAACGTATTTTTGGGAATAAATAAATTTTTCAAAACAAACATTTAAAGTTTGATTATCTACAATTTGTGTTGAACTCAAGGAATGAATTGATAGTCTATATATTTGACTATTTACAGTTTAGTCAAACTCTATACTCCATATCGTCTTTATTCACTTTATCAGAGCCAAAAAAATATTCAAGTCATTACACTTTGGAATGAAAAAGTCCAAATTTACTAATATTTAAAAATAATGAATTAGATTTTAAAAAGAAAAATAGTAAAATTATATCAAACTTTAGATCATAGTAAAAAAATGGAATTAATACCCATTTGATGACATATAATATAGACTGCTTACTCTTTCTAATAAATAAATGTGCATTTTTGGAAAACACTTTTTTTCAATTATGCACGCAAGAAAAGTCAAAAACATCTTAAAATCTGTAAAAAATTTTGAAATCCATAAAAACATATTGCAATCCCTAAAATTATTTTGAAATCTATAACTCATTTCTCTCAATGGATTCCCAAGCACACATTTGCTGTATTGTTGGGACGGATGGAGGTAGCACTTGAATGTACTGAAGATTTAAACCGTTTTAATCTAAATAAATAAGACACATACACCTGCACAAGTCAAGACATGAGATAAATCACTTCACATTATTTATTAATTTTGATTTTGGATGTTCAATTGGATGCTGATCATTTAATTTTTGAATGTTTCCCGGCAGAATCAAAGTATTTAACAAAACTTACTTCCGTTTAGTTGTAACCAAAAATCTAATTTGCTATCCAACTATGCATGTGACTCAAGTTATACATTACAATCAATTTCCCTATATGAGGTTCGAGTAAATATAAATGGAAAAAATAGTAATAAAGAAATATAAACGATAATAATACTATATCTTACATATAAAAATTAAGAGAAAAAGAAATCAGAAGGAGACAAGCCACATGAAGTAGGTTGACCAAAGGGTAACAGCAACCGAGGCCAACACATATGTCCATAGCATTATAAACGAACACTCACTCTCAGTCCCTCCGAACAACTGGGCTATGGTACCTGCCCATATAAAGTTACAACAAGATTAGGAACCAATCTGTACAAACACTTATAAATTGTAGTATCATTTATCTTAATGTATTCGAAAATCTCATTTTTAAGGAAAAATTATAACTACAGATTAAATGAGCTACCACTCGACAACTTAAGCCTTTTGAGTTGAAGTTGTTAGTCTTCAACATGAGAAGTATTAGCCTTAAAGATGACCAAAATGGAAGAACTGGATAAATTAAAACCCCAAAATAAACTGAACTTTCATGAATGAATTTACAGATTTCAAAAGCAAGGTTAATTACCTATATTCATGGCAGGTGGAAGAGCATATTGAAGCAGAAGTACAAACTGATATAGAGGATCCGAATTCACCAATCCAACTTGAATTGCCCCTTTAACTACAAGAGCCCCCAATATTGGCAGGAAAATATATCGGACTGCTATAATTCCCGCGGTTGTCGACCACATAGTACCTGTTCCTTTCAGGCCTGGTCCAATGATATTAACTTAGAAAAAAGTTTTCTATAAAGAAACCAGCACAAAGAAAAGATAGAGATTGTAAATTGAATTATATATACGTGAGTGTGTGTGTGTTTGTGTGAGAAACTTCATGGCTAGCTTTGCATACAGTTTACCTTTAAGAAGGTTTGCACCCAGTATAACGGTGATGGTTGGGATGGCCACATCGCTGAATGTAAAAGGATACAGAAATGAAAGTGAGATATCTTCTATCTAACGATAATCAATATAAACCAATCAACTGCAACATTGGGGGAATGAGTGGTAAAAGTAGTAATAGAGCAGTGGCAAGTGAAAATGCTACAGTTTTTACCCCAAATTAGAAGAACAACCTTAAGGTATAATCTATGAGGAAATAAAAATATCTAAAGGGAAAAAGCTTCAGGGGTTTGAGAAAAGTGTGCTTAGCAATGACATGGACGATCAGCCAAGAACACTGATGATTAAGGGTCATATTCATCTAAAAACTTAAAGATGCAATCTTGTTTGCATACCCCAGCATCGTAGCCGAGCTTTCAACCACACGAAGTGGAGCATCACTTCCAATCAAGAGATAACGAAGCACGGGGATCAAACCGATGACAAACCCAGCAATCTGTAATGCAACGAATATATGTTTATTTGGAGAATTGCAGAAAAATTTTCAAAACAACATAAGAAGCTATACATAGAGCTTATCACAAAGGACTGGCAGAAACAAGCGCATCCCATTCCCATGCAACTACGACACATCAAAGATACGTGATTCTATAAACTTTCAAGGAAACAGAAACTCTTTCATACCGCTGCAATAGTTGATGGTGCAAACATGGCCTTCCAATTGACGCTTGTTGAAATCGTGATTAAGAAAGACTTAATTTTTTCTGAAATTGGTACCTGGATTGAAATGTCAAAGTGACGTAAATACAATTATATATCTTATCATTAGACATGTGAGAAAGGAAACTAGAAAACCATGATTTACAACAAATCTTACTATTCTCAATGGCTCATGTTATCGATTCAGATCATATGATAGGCAAATCTCGTAATATATGGAAGTAAATCATATAAAACCTAGAATTATGAGCTTTATGAACTGCATTTGTTCCCTATTGTGCTTTCATCATATGTTTGCAAGTTGCCAGAGGCTTTTTGAGTGTCAAGTCTTCAACATGCACTGCTTAAAGTGGGAAAATAAACAAGAGGCATGGCTTTGATTTCTTCCTGTAACATTACTTGTTTAAATATAATTGCTAGATCTAATGTTTCTGCCAAGCGAACTATTCTTCAACCATGAACTCTTTTCAATCAATATGAAATATCTCAATTTAAGTGAAGTTTGTAGAAACCTTAGTATTTTCTACAGGTTCCGTATTAGGAAGCAGCATAGTATATGCATCATCCACAGCATCTTTCGAAGGATTAAGCGTTTCTGAGCATCCACCTAGCAGTGATTCTGGATTTTCTGCTGAAGCGTTCAATTTTCTGAAGTCATCATCTGCATTACTTTCTCTGCGGAATTTCATTGCCGAATTCCGCATGATGTTGTACACATAAGACCACACAAAAAAAGCCCCAAGCTGATGTTCGCCCAAATGAACCGC